>VYZX01000775.1:50892-71926 GCA_013401335.1 Brachypteracias leptosomus
GGTTGAATTAATCCCTGTGTCCTCCCCTCTCTGTGCTCTGCCAAGTTCAAACACTCTCCTGCAACCTAAACCGAACCTGGGAGGGAATTATCCTCCTCCTGGAGTCACTCACGCTGCTGCTTCTTGTGTGTGTAGACATGGCTGATAATGAAAGTGGTGATAAGGTGTCTGTTTTTAGCCTCTACCGTCCCTTTGAGATGTTTGGGGTTGTTTTTATTATTCCTTAAAAAAAAAAAAAAAAGTACATTAACAACAAAGTCTTCCCTGCGACACAGCCCCAGGAATTCCTAGAAGATGTGGAGGGCCAGAAGGCTGTGCCAAAGGTGGAGCAGAGGGGTTTGTTCTTTTTTTCTGTGCCCTCCCTCTCAAACTAGGAAGCGACGGGGAGGTTTGGGGACGGCCAAAGGCTGCTCTCCTCAAGCGTGGCTCCCTTTGGGTGCAGCCACGTGCTGCTTCATCCCAGCAGAACCTGGGCTTCAAAAAGCTTTACACTTGGGCTGTGGGGTAGAGCTGAAGGCTGGGGAGGTTGTGGTGCTTTGCTGCCTGCTAAACCAACTTTCGGTTTTGTTTTCTTCTCGCTATTAGAAGTGAGGGTGTCCAAGCACAGCAGAATTCAATTTATTCCCTTTTATCTTCCTACAGGGGCTCTTCCTAGCGTGGTTTGTGTGTTTAACTGGGGGATAAAGCACAATGTAAACAGCTGATAGGTATTGCCACGGAGCTGAGCTGAGCTCTCTGCTGTCCTTGGGAGCCTGGGCAGCACACGGTAGAAAAACCTGGTTTGGCAGCAGCAGCAGCAGCAGCACGAAGCTTTGCAGGTTCATTTGGGTCGAGTTCCCCCCCAGGTCCACATGGCAAAGTTCTGCTGGCACAGCTCTGTGACAAAGTGTGACCCGTGGCTGACACAGCTGTGCCAGCAGAAGCCCCAGCCGGCCACTTATCTGCAGGAGAGCACTTTTACTGATAGAGCTTGTTTTCACTTCTAAAGGGTGCTTCCCCCCCCTCCCTCCCCCTTTCCCAGTAGCAGCAGGGCTGGCCAGTAAAGCCCAGTGCTCCCAGGGAAGGGGGGGAATCAGGAATCTCTCCCTCCACCGTGGAAGGGACTCCTGCTGAGGGGTGTTATCTGTGCCTGGCTCCCTTTCCACCCCTGGGCTGGAGGAGCTCACTTGCATCTGCAAGTGGGGATTCTCTGGTGGAAGGAAGTGATGTTATGGCTGCTGCTTGGTTTCTAGAGGTGTTTAGAGAGCTTCCATTTCTTGTGATAAGCTGGGGTAGATATATGTTTTTTTTGTTTTTTTTTTCCATGTGGGCTGCAGTTGTTTCTCATTAATCTTGTTTTTGCGAGGCAGGCTCTGGACCAAAGTTTGCCAAGCCCAGTCATATTTCACTTTCACACCAGTCTTACAAGAAATGAGCCAGAAATCTTATCCCAAGGTGGGTGTGGACTCTGGGAGTAAAAAGAAAAGGCACCACTGGAGACTGATTAATTAATTTCCACACTGGGGGAAGACTTGACTTAATTGAAACCTAAAACACTGGGCAGAAAAATTTATATTTAGGGAGAGAGCAGCATCCCCGGTCTGTTTTGTTCAGAGGTGATGTGCACAAACAGGGAGCTGCATTTCCTTTTTTTTTTCTTCCTAAAGCTCTTCTGAGCACATCCTGGTGTTTTAGTGGCAAAATTGTCAGTAACATGCATCCTTTTAGAGCCAAGCTGGCAAAGAAAAGATGCTGCTTAGCTCAGCTTTCATCTGCTGGACTCTTTGGGGTTACTTGTGTTGAAAAGAGGGGATAAATACAAACAAATGGCTTGCTTGCTATTTCTTGGAAAGAGCTGCTGGGATGCCCAAAGGGCACTCAGGGGGGGCACGGGCTGCAACCTGATTTGGGGGAATCCTGAGAGAGCAAATCTAACAGCAGAGCTCCTCTAGGAGCCTAAGATGGCATTGGAGAAAACTTGGAAAAAAAAAAAGAAGTTAAAATATGTCTCGGGCATATTTGGATTCAGGAGGATTTGCTGGGGATTTACTGCTTTAAAGCATTAAATGCTAAGCCTCTTGTAGTATTTTTTTTTCCCTCCCCTCCAAATTCAGGGGTTCTCTTGATGATAGCCTGTAATCAAGGCAGTTGAACAGAGCATTTCTCTGGGCTCACCATCAATCAGAGAGAAGTCTCCCCTGCTTTTGGCTCCATCCCCAGCACCTCTGGGGGCTTGGGCTTGAGGACCAAGCTGCCTCCACCACCCCACTCACCTTGCTGAGGATGCTTGGAGGAAGAGTGAGTAGATCCCCTCAGGTTCTGGGTTCCTGGACGTGTCCAGGCGTGCAGGAGGTGCTGGTGGAGCTGCTCTGCTGAGCTCACTAACCTGGCTGTGAAGAAAGAACCAGCCCAGGAGGTGCTCCCAAAGTGGGGATTCTCAGATCAGTGGTGTAACTTCACCTCGTGAGGAGTTCTTGGGCTTCCACTGACTTGTCTGTCTCACCTGCAATAATAATACTGAAAAAGGGACTCTCTTAGAAGGTTTCTTCAGCAGTATCTTGAGCTGGGGACAATGTTTCTGGGGTTCTCTTGCTCCCCTTCCCCCTCTTCAAAAGCTTTTGCATCTTGGGTGGACATCAGCAAACTCCACCCCTCCCACCACAACCTCCCCCCCCCCCAAAAAAAAAAATATCAGACAACTCAGAGGGGACAAAGTAAACTCGGAGGTGTCCCAAAGGAGGTGGGAAAAGGATTTACTGGGTCCCCTTGTGCCTCTTTCAGGGGTGCTTTGGATCCCAGAGAGGGGCGTGGAAGGCCTGTGGCTGAACGTGCTGACTGGGGGTGTTTGAAGCTGGGTAAAGCCACAAAAGGGCTACGTGACACCTGCCTGTCATGGCAAGGTCCTGGACGTGCCTTGGTGTCTGTCAGCAGGGAGAAAACTCCTCTTTTAGGCTGGAAAACAAGAAAAAAAAAAAAATCCACTGAAATAAAATCCACCAAAAAAAATTCACTGGGAAAAAAATCCACCCAAAAAAAAATCCACCCAAAAAATCCATGCACACAACCCCCCCCCCAAAAAAAAAACCCCAACCAAACAAAACCTCCCTGAAATTCCTCTGAATAACAGAGAGCACTGGCAGAACATCTCTGCAGCAAAGTTGCTCTGGGGTCTTGTTTGGAAGAATCCCTTTTGCAGTTGCTCCTGCGTGTCCCTGCAGAGGGTCGAGAGGAGCTTCTCGGGAAGCTTCTCCTCCAGGCTCTGAGTGGGGGGCACTGAAAATAGAATTAAAGGTAGGCAGCCAAGCTGGATGTGGGGCAGAAACCCTGGTGTGTACACAAGGGGCAGATAAGGCCCCGTGTGTGTGTGTTCCCCTTTCCTCTGGCATTTCCTGAGGTAAATGATTAATGGTGTTGTATGGTTGCACGGTGCCGGGGCTGCCTTCAGCTAGAGGGGTTCTTGTGTTTCACAGCCCTACAGCACGGCCCTCAGAACAAAGGTGCTTGGGCAGCAGAGAAATTAGAGACTTCCCCCCTTTTTCATCAAAACTAAACAGGTTGGGGAAAGTGAAGCTTGTCCCAGCAGGGAGAGGGGGGAGGAAGAGGAGGGGTTTCGCTTGGTGCCTCAAGTTGAGGCTCGCTCCTGGTGGTGATGGTGCCGAAAAGAGCAAGCTCGGGCTCAAAACTGCTGCCTGGCTCCAATTCCAGTCAGCCCACTTGAGGGAAGAGGCTGGGAAGAAAGGTGACGACCCTTCTGAGGCCGTGGACCTGCAGAAGGGGTTGTAGGGTTGGGTCTCCCCACCCTCCTGTCCACCCGCAGCTTGAGGGCTGGGAAATCTTCAGTTGTTTACAGACACAAACCCACTAATCCTTCTGCCATCGGCCCTGCTGATGGGAGGCAGGATTACTCCTGATCCTAAACCAAGCCTAAAGGAAAACCTCTCGTGCCCTGGGCCAGGAGCTGCAGGAATTTTTTATGGCTGGGAAACTCCTGGAGGCAGCTCTGCCCCCAAGAGCCCGAGGCCCTTCCTGCGGTCTCCGGGGGGCTTACGTTGGAACAGGGAGTACAGACCAAACCTTCCAACTAAGGAGCCTTTCTCCTGGCCACCACTCCTTCCACAACCACCTCTGCAAGTCGCCAGCTCCCCGCTCTCCTACTAGCAGCCACCTGAAACTAAAAACCTCATTTAAACTGTCCTAAAGGCAAACAAATATTTGCAGGCCGAGGGAGCTGCAAGATGCAGGAGAGGGAGGGACGTCGAGCCTCATATCACTGCAGGGGGAGGTTTTGGGGTCTGCTTTGGGCCCTGGACCTCACCTGGGGAGCAGCAGTGCAGAGTGAGCCCTCTGCTTGCAGTCCTCTTGGGTGTCCATCAACACGTTGGGGTTTTTTTTTTTTGAGTTCATCAGATTTCCCAAGTAGGACGAGGGCTGCTAAAAACATCCGCTTTTGGTGGGGCTGTTAATGACAGGCTGGGGCTGGAGGATGTGCCCAGGTTGGCTGTTTACCCTCCAGGGCAGCTGAACCACGGGGTAGTTTTCCCCTTGCTTTTCAGGAATGCTTCCACCTGACTGAACATCTTTGTGCCTTCTAATCACAAATTAGTTTTGCTGCTTTTCCTTTCCCCAGAGATCAGTGGAAGGGCTCTCTCAGAAGGGTCTGGCTTGGCTTTGAGTCCAGAGACCAGCATGTTGAAGGCTTCCCTCTGCAGATTTTGAGCTGGTTGGTTGGGTTTTTTCTATGTGATACAGGAAAACTGAGAAAGGGGGAAGCAGAAAACCTACTTGGAGTGCTTTGCTGATATGTTCCCATCCTGTGTTTTTTAAACACCGGAGCAGAGGGATCCTGCAGGATTTTGTTCTCAGCTTTGTGGCCTGCAGCCTGAGATTTCATGGCCCAGAAAGGTTTCGGGGAGCTTCTGATGGAATGGTCCCACTTGGGCACTCTGGACACACTTGTCCCTTCCGTGTAAGCTGAGGAGTTTGCTCGTGGGGGTGGAGGTGAAGGTGGACACCCAAGTTGCTCCCCATAAATCCTTGTGTGAAGTCATTAAGCTCCCTGATGGCACGAGGAGGGTGGATCTCCCTGAGAAGAACATCCTTTGCTCTCCTCCTCAGCAGCACCATGAAGCCACCCGTGTTCTCTGCCCTTTGGGAGAGGGGTGGCTCAGCTGGCTTCGTGTCGGAGCACGTATGGGAATGTGCTGCTCAGCCCTGGCTGCTGCGGGGCTCGGCTGCCTCCTGGCACAGAGAGGGAGCTTCCAGCCCCTTCACAAGGGGCAGAGCAGCAGGAGGGTTGTCAGGAGCTGGGCTCTCCAGGTAGAACATTAAAAACACTCCCCTGTGCGTTTTCTTCAGCCTCGTGGAACTTGCAGCTCGGGGCGGTGCTGGAGGTGGTTCCAGAAAACAGGTTATTGCTTCCTCTAGACCTCAGAATTCAATTTCTGTTTATTCCGTGGCACCAGTTTACAAGTGGAGGCAGGAGAGAACCAGCACAGGATGAATGATCCACCCAGCAGAAGTTTCCACTTGTGAACGCCTTTCCTCTGAGCCCTTCTTGTTGTGGAAAGTTAAGAAAGCAAAAGGAAAAGGGGGCCAGGGAACTCCTCACATACCAGAATCCACTCACCAGTGCCAGGAAGGGCTGGGATCACGTTGTCAGATGGCCCTTGGCTTGCATTTTTTTTTTCCTCCAGCCACATTCTGTCTCGCCAGGGGGAGAAGTTCAGTCTCTAGGCACATTCTGGCACCTGGGCAATGATCCTTCTCCTCAGTCCGGAGCAAAAGCCTGTGAAGGAGTGGAGCTCATCAGATGAATTAGAGAAGCACAGATCTAAAGCATTTGGGACCCGTGGACGGAATAGGAGGCTCGGGGTTTGTTCACAGTGCTCAGATCTCTTTGAGTGCCTCAGATTACGAGGCTGTGCAGCCTTTTTGCAGCCTTACCCAGCCAGACCCGAGCAAGGCAACCACCTCAGGACATCTGCTCCCTTCTTGGAGGGGTTTCTTGGTGTGTGCTTGGACTTCAGGACCGTGCTGATGCTGTGAGGAGCAGCGAGGTGGTTTTTCTGCCTGCTTAGGAAGCCTGCAGAGCCAGCTCCCCGTGCACACCAAGCTGGAACTGCTCCATTTTCAGTGACTGATGGTTTCGTGGCAGCTGCAGGTACGGACCAAACAACCCCGCACGCGTCCGTGGGGGGATGAGTCCAGCTCACAGGTATTTTCTGCTTGGAGAAGTATGTGTTTGGAGACCTGAGGCTGGCAGCAATGCTCAGGCATTCCTCAGCCTGCCTCTTCCGCATACCCGCTTGCTCTAGGCTCTGTTTCTGTGGAGCTGGGGTGTGCCTGCAGCCCAGCCCTGGTAGGACCAGGCCTTCAGACTGTGCTTCTCCTCTTCATCTTCCTTCCATGGATCAGTAGCAGCTTTGCAGCTTCGTACAGCACTTGGTGTCCCCAGTATTTGGACCTCCTCTCACCTCAGTGGCCTTGAAAGGGAGCGTGAGCGAGCAGAGGAACCTACCCAAGTTCAACCTGTCTTCTGGCAGAGCACGATTCGTGTCGTGCCCCCTGCCAGCTGCCAGACACCTCAGGGTTTGTTATCAGGCCAACCTCCCTCTGATCAACTCAATATTGCAGGGAGTAGCCATCTGCTGGTGTTGGTTTAGAGCCCAGGAGGCAGCATCTCGACCCTCTGGAGAGTCTCATGGGCACATTTCCGAGGTGCTCACAGCCTCCAGATGCCCACAGCTCACTTCTCCTTTAGAGCTGCTCCTCACAGAGCTTGTGTTGGGCTGTTGGTGCTGGGCTTTCTGCTTTCCACCTGGCTGGAATGGAGCTGGAGGAGCGTGTGCTGCTCCTCAGCACTGGTTTTAAACCTCAGTCCAGTATCGGGAAGTTGAAGCACGGAGGAAAGCTTGGAATCACCAGATACACAAGCAGCTGAACTAACTGATCTTTCCATATCCCAATACCATGCTTTTCCCAGGCAGGCTTTTTTCCTTCTCTGATTAAAGCAGCAAGGTACATTTAAAATAGACCCTGCTGAGAAAGAGCCTTGTGCATATCACCTGCTTCTCCAGAGGTCCCTTCCCTTTCTCCTCCTGGCTGCTCCCAGCTCTGCTGCAGCATCCTTTGGCCCGGGAGGTGAAAAAGCTCCTTTGTTGCCTCAGCAGTTGCAAAACACTTTCCGCCCTTGACAAAAAGACTCCCAAAGTCTGGAGCTTTGGCTCATCCCAGTCCAGCTGCAGAGGAACTGGGTAACTCAGGGGCTGTCTGGAGCGAGGTTCCTGGTGGCAGATGTCCCTGGTGTTCATTGGTGCTGCAAAGAGCAGGTGATGAGCACCAAGCTGGTACCTTTCTGTCCTAGAGGGAGAGCTGCTGAAGTGCTGCTGGGCTCTGTCTTGATCAGTTGTTGGCAGCCTCCTGCTGGAAGGGGAGGAAAACATCGTGGCTGTGGAAATCAGCTCGTTCCTTCTTCTCTCCCAGCACAAACTTTCCTTGGCAGGGTGGAAGGGGATTGATTATTTGCTTGTATTTCAAACGAAGGGGACGTTCATGGAGGAGAGGCAAAGGCGTGTGTGAATTAATAATCCCAGGGTAGTTTTGCTCCAAACCCAGGTCGATAGCTGACTCCTCTCCAGTTATTGATCCCCAGGAGCTGAGTGAGACAAGGTGCTGGCTCAGAGCAGCCTCCACAGGCTCTTTATCCTTCCCAAGCCAGCACTTGACTGAGCCCAGGGGTGGGATCAGCCTTGTCAATGCAGCAGCTCCTTCCCTGGGGGGATGCTCACACACCTCAGGCTCACTCCATGCTTGGGGTTTCCCATCTCCCCAGCCCTCTCCCTGTCAAACCAGCAGGAGGAAAACCTCCCCCCCTGGCTGCTTGTCTCCTGTGCCCCCAGCCCGGGGTGGTTTCTGCCTCCTTCCCCAGTCCTTAATCCTTTAAGCCACTCTGTCCTGTATCTCCTTACAAGACCAGTGCTCTCCAGGGGATGGGGCAGCACTGCAAGTGGGTCATTGCTTTCAACTGCTGTGCCCAGAAATGTGCTGTCTAAACCCTCCCCCCTGGGGGCTTCTCACGAGGTTTGTTTACAGGCTGGCTGCTGCAACTCTTTGTGGCCCAAGAGGGACCCCCTGCATGGGTTTCTGCCCAGCAGAGCTTGGCTTTTGAGGAGCTACCTACCCTGTGTTTGCCTCTAAACTACCCCTGAGAGCTCCTCTGGGAGCACCGAGTGTGAAAAGCACCTGCAGGTCTCACTTGATGCAGCTGTCCCATACACAACTACTTCCAACAGAGCAGAAATGGCTCTTTTGGGGTAGGAACTCAAGTGTGAAGCAAGTAGAGAAATTAAAAAATAGCCTTGTAATGCAGTAAATAGTCCAGCTCTTCTTGTACGTGGGGGTGTGACCTAGAGGAAAAGGAAGGGTGGCAACCTGGCTACTCTAATGTCACCTGTGATTCAAGAAAAAGACTCTATACTTCATTTAGGGGGGATGAGGAAACAGGGGGAAATAACTAGTGGGTGTATGGCAGCAGGACAATTAGCATTTCCACCAAGTGAGTGCCAGTTGGCCCTAGAATTAATCACCTCCAGCTCGTTCCCTCCCTTCCCACTCCTCCCCTTGGCTTTTGCTATGGTTTTTTTCCCCTCCAGGCTTTGCCTCTCTGATTTTTCTGGGCTTCTCCAGGTTTTACTGGCTTTGGGTAGCTAAGGTAGCAGCAACTGCCTTATTTTGTTGTAGCTTTTCCTGCATCTCGCATTTATCCCCATCCTGGGGGAGAGGTGGCATTTTAGGAAAGCCCGTGATGGGGCATTTTTATTTGGTTTACTGACAGTCTGTTCCCAGGCAGGTGGCTTGGAATAAGAAACCAAAAAAGAGAGGGTACCTTTGATGGTGCTCCTTGGTGGGGAGCCTGCAGAGGTGGTGGAGCAGGTTCCTGCAGCAAAGCACAAAGAAGGCAACTCAGAGCCAGGCAAAAACCTACTGAAACTCCCCCAAAATTCAGGTGCAAGCAAAATTTCCCCCCTGTATTTTCTTGCTAGTCTATATACACTAGATATTATACATACACTGACACACTAAGTAGTTTCCCTTAAGGTAGCACAGACACACATTATATAGTATGAGCAGGTTTGGTTTAAATCCCCTTAATACACCCTGAACCTCGTTTTCTTGCTCTTCTCCCCCCCCCCTTAAAGCACTTTTCTGGGTTTGTAGGTATTTTATTAGCTTCTCAAGGGTGAAATGGGGAGAGCAGGAGTTTCAATCCCTGGGAGGGAGGGGTCAGCACATGGAAGTGGATGGGCAGTGAGCACAGAGGAAGGAGGAATGATTCAGACCCGGCTGCTGGATAGTTTTCAAACTGCTTTGGCAGTTTGACTCATCTACGTACAGAGACTGCAAGGAAGGAATAAAAAACTGACCCAGAACGTCACTCTGCTGGAGGCAGGGATCTTGAGTTGTGCCAACACATCCCCGGGGCTGCAGCTCCGTTTGATTTCCCTCCTTGGTTCAGTTCTGCACCCAGGTGGGAAAGAACTTAAAGGGACCGACACCTGGTAGGCTCTGGAATGTCAGGAACACATCTTGTCACCTCTGGTTAGGAGCTCTGAGGGACTTGGACCCATCTGACTTCAAAACCCTCCTGCAAAGGAGATGCCACATGATCTGGGCAGCTTTGAGCAGCCTTTCTCTTGCCTGCACCTTCATCCTTCTGCTTGGCGGGGGACACTTGCCTTTGAATTTGTTCAAAATGAGGGTGCTGCAGCTCACCCCTCCTGGCAACCCTGGGCGTGCTGTGGAACAAAAGGGATTTTCTACATTGGCAGCTGCTGGGCATTTATTTCCCCCCCTCCCTACAAAAACCCCAACACTGTGAGTTAAGAAATGTCTCAATCCTCAGCATCATGTCCTTTTTCACCTCTTGATGATGCAATTCAGAGGGCTGCCTTCAGCTTCTCCTCCAGAGAAATCCCAGCTTCTATTTCACACTGCCACCCAGCTCCTCCCTATCCATACTCCCCACCACTGTGTCACTTGGGGGGTAGATAGTTCAGGGCAGGAGAGCAGAGCTCTTCTCTGAGCTTACCTGCTTGTCTGCAACTCCCAAGTGTCCAGAAGCTCCTGGGGTTTGCTGCCCCCAAAACACATTCTCCAGAGCAGAAGCCTGTGGCCCAGCCCCAGTAGCTCAAAGCTGATGCTCCTCACACCTCCAGGACTGTTACTTGACTCCTTTTCTTGGCTTTCCTTGATGCTGAGCAGGCCCCATCCACAAAAGGCAGCAAATAAAACAACGTATTAAAAGAAAAGAGCAAACAAACCCATGCAACCCCAGACCTGCTGCCTCCCACACTCCCCAAGCAAGGGGCTGCCTCCAAGCCCTTTTTATAGCTTCCCAGCTTCACCTGGGACCTTCCTTCGGGTTTCAGCTGAGTAACCCCGTGCTGCCCATCACCTCGAGGCCTCTGAGGGTGCCTCTGTGGCCAGAGGATTAGCACGCCCACTTTCCTAACTCGGGGACCTTCTCACACTCAGGTTTTCTCTCATTTACTCAATATCAGGGCCTCTGTTTGCACCGTTAGGTTTGCATCGGGGAGCGAGGTTTGGTACCTTCCCAAGTCTTCTTGGGACAGCACGAACCATTTGGGGGTTGACCACCTGAGGGGACTGGAGGTGGCTCCCTGCAGACCAAGCACAGCTAGGTTGGGGTTGGTTGAGTTGCAGGGGGAGCAGAGGGGGAGCAGGGAAGGACGGGAGCAGGGAATCCGAGCAGAATTCGGGTTTACGTCAGAACCCCCCCCCCCCATGTGGTGGCTTTCAAGTCTTGCTCAACGTTGCTGCTACGCAGAAGCAAAAAACCCAACCAGCCTCTTGGATGTGGGTTTGTTTTCCCTTCGCTGTAGCTGTGGAAATGACACGGGTGCTGCCCTGACTCACTCCTCTTGCAAAACAACATCCCAGTGACTAACAGCCGGGCAACGCGCGGCGGCTCCATCGCCAGCCCCTGGCCTGTTTGTCCCACTTGTGCCTCGTGGCCTGGGGGGAGGCTGCTGGGGCCTGGCAGTGGGAATGGCCAGGGGGGGCTCTGCTTTCCAGCAAGCCTCGCTGGAACCCACTGGTGGGGGTGTCAGCAAGGAGCCCTGGCGGGACTGAGCCTTCCTGACGTGCGGGGAAGCAGCAGGCATCATATCCCACCTGCTTTCCTAGCTTGGAAGCTCACCTTGAGAATCCCAGAGGGAGCAGCCACGGCCAAAGCTTTTGCCAGCAGCATGCAGGGCAGGGAGGAGGTCCAGAAACTGGCTTTGAAGTCTGCCTGGGTCCAATACTGCTAGGATATTGTGCTGTAGGAAAAGAGGAATGCAAGACCTGGTAAGCAGAGCGTGTGTCACGCAGGGCTCACCCAACGGCCAAGTGTTGGCCAGCAAAGTTTGGGATGTCCTAGGTCCAGACGTGGCCGAAGCAGGAGTTGGGCTTCTTAAGATTACAAAAAGCAAACTGAAGACCCATCCCAGGTCGGTTCCAGTGCTTGATGATTAAGACTTAAAGATGCAGAAAAACTCCCTCCTGCCGTCAACGCTTCGTCCTTCGTTGGTGTCCTGCTTGGTTCCCACCAGCCCCTTCTCATTTGCAGGGTGAAATCAGCATTGCCTGGAGATGAAAATCTCATTTCCTATCCGAGGATCATTGCAAGGGACTCCGTGACACTCAGCTTCCCTTGCTCCCTTGGGGCCGTGTCCCAAGCACGAGGGTTGTGCTCTTGCTTTGGGTGCAGACCCCACAAAACTTGTGCTGAGTAGCCCACGAGGTGAGACCCTTGGTGCTACTCGAGGGGATGAGGCACGTGGGGTGTCTGTGAAGTGCTCCCACAGCCTGGGCCTCGGATGGTGTCGGGAAGCCCCGTGCCTGATTTTGGGGTTCTGAAATGATAATAAAGGCTCTCAGGTCTAATCCCCTCTCCTTAAATGCTCCGTTTCACTCACCACTGCAGCTGAGAATCCTCTTAGCCAGTAGCTTTCCTCGCCGTGTGACTTCCCCTCTAAGGAGGGTTGCCTATAATTAGATGAGGGGCTCACATCTGCCCCACGCTTCCAGCAGGGAGCCTGGGTGGAACTTCCCTGGCCATTCCTCGGGGATCTGCGGAGGGAAGTTCTCCCCTTGTCGTCTGGGAAGGGTCTTTTTTGCCAGAGATGGGTTGGATTTGTTTGTGCCCAAGCTCAGCCTGGAGGCACGGGTGCCTCTGGCAGCAGAGCTCTGTGATGAGCTGACACCCTGCATGCTGATGAGAACTTCCCCTGAGCTCCTCTGAGGTCTCCTGGGCCATTAGGAGGAACGAGGTCTTGGCTGAGACTGAGTGTGGAAAAGCACAAAACAGAAAAGCTGGGTAGTTAAGGGAAAAAATGGGCTCGTTCCCCCTTCAGAGCACAGTTTGTAGGGGTGGAAGTGCAGAGATGGGGCTTTGCACAGTGAAAAGAATTGCTGGGGGAGCTCCAGGAGGGAGCAGCCCACGAGGAGCTCTCCCCTGGGCTGCAGGACCTGACGTGGCTTGTGCGTGACCTGCAGGGCCCATCTGTTTGCAGAGGGGCAGCAGGGCAGGTGACCCCTGGGCAGGTGGGCAGTGACCAAGAACGTTGTCAGATGGCAGAGGGTGATGGTTGTGCTGCTCTCGCAGACTAACAGGGATGCCAAAGGAAAAATATGACCCCCCGGATCCCCGCAGGATTTACACCATCATGTCAGCAGAAGAGGTGGCCAACGGCAAGAAGTCGCACTGGGCTGAACTAGAGATCTCGGGTGAGTCCACGGGGCTTCCAGCTTGGGGTTGGTGCCCCAGAACCCACAAAAAAAGGTGTTTTCAGGGAGGGGGTCCTCTTGAGAAAAGGGGGTTTCTGAGCTGGGGATGCTGAGCTTGAGCTTGGCCAGCTCAAGCCACCAGCTCGGATTGTGGGTCAGTTTTTGGGCAGCACATCTGCTTTCCCTACAGCTGTGCCTCTGTGCCCCTAGAGCTGTGCCCCTGTCCCCCTAGAGCTGTGCCCCTCTCTCTCCCTTTTAACCGGGAGGCTCAGATGATAATTTCAAGCCTGCTCATAGCAAAGGGACACGAAGGTGGCTCCTGCCAGCATCACCGCGTGTTCCAGTGAAGCGGTGGAGCCTCCACGCTGGAGATCCCGTGTCCTCACAGCCCCTTTGCTTCGCCCCGAGGGCTTTGGGAGCCCAAAGCTGGCTGAGGAGGGGGTTCTTTGCCTGTTGTGCTGTAGGTAGAGTGCGGAGCTTGAGCACGTCCCTGTGGTCGCTGACACACTTGACTGCTCTGCACCTCAACGACAACAACCTGACGCGCATTCCACCTGATATTGCCAAGCTGCAGCACCTGCTTTACCTGGACCTGTCATCCAACAAACTCAGAAGTTTACCAGCAGAACTAGGAAACATGGTATCTCTCAGGTGAGCACCATTGTCCCAGGGACCTCCTCCGAACCCCACCTGCCAGCGCTGGCACCGGGGATTTGGTTTCGCTTTCCAGCCTTGTACTTCAAATCATTCTGAAGGGTTCAAAGCTTCAGTTGTAAGGATCACTTTGGGGGGATGCCTCTTCTTTTCTGGTCTGGAAGTCACGTAGTCTCCTCTCTGAAACAGCCTTTACTTGGTGCTTAGGTTCTCTTTGATTTCGTTTGGTGGTTTGGCGGGTTCTGGGGTTTGGTTTTTTTCCTCCTAATGAAGGTGTTCCAGTCGTGCTTTGAAACAGGCACGTGTTTCCCTACATCAGAGAACTTCAGGGGGAAAGGTGTCGCCTTTGAAGGTGAGCAGCTTCAAGAGCTTTCTCCCCAAGTGGTCCTCACCCAAAGTGTTTTTGCCTTTGCTGCAGGGAATTGCTTTTAAATAACAATCTGTTACGGGTTTTGCCTTACGAACTGGGACGGCTCTTCCAGCTACAAACCCTGGGTTTGAAAGGTGAGTCCTTTAGGCTTAGGTATTCCCAGGAGTTCTCCCCAGGGGCTGGGCTCTAGGGCTTTGTCTGTTACCTCACCATTTTCTGACGCTTGATTTGGGGTATCAAGCTTGCAGCAAACATCACCAGCCAGTTTGGGGAACGAGGCTTTTCCTTTTTTTTAAAATGCTCTTAAACATCCTTACGAGCCCATTTCACACCTGCGGGTAGGGGAATAAACCCTTTAACCTACTGTAGGATTGACTGAGGTGAGTCCCAGGGAGAAATTCTGGGTACTGGCTGTTTCTCCAGCATCTGTCCCTGCAATATTCTGCACTCCTGAGCTGAGCAGCCTGAATATCTCCCAGTAAGGGAGCTGTCTGCTCCCAGTAAGGGAGCTGTTCTTGGGTTGGGAAGCCTGGGGAAGGCCAGGCAGCTGCTGACCCCCCGTTGTTTGGTGCTGTTGGCAGGCAATCCTTTATCACAGGATATCCTCAGCCTCTACCAGGATCCAGACGGGACTCGAAAGCTACTGAACTACATGCTTGACAATCTAGCAGGTGAGAGCCCCCCACGTCTGATGGGCACAAGGGGTGCAAGAGCACGTGGGGATGCTGCTGACAGTGTCTGCTGCTAAATTACCACCCGAGCCACTGCAGGGAGAGCATTTTCTAACTGCCTTTGCAGTTTTGGCAAGTGGTTCCAGTCAAACACACGCTGTCTAAGCTTTCCCTGCCTTAGAACCACCTGATCCCAGCAGTAAAACCCTTCAGTCACCAACCAAGTGCAAAGTCTCCCTTGGATACTTCCCACTAGGAATTACAATCCCAACGCCAGCAGAAGATCAATGTTAGACCTAAAAATGCCCAAGTGATGAAGAATATTCCTTACCTGACTTCAACCCTGCTCCGTGGTCCTGCGACCGAGCCTCCTGGTTTGCTGCTCGGGAAAAGGTGGCAGGAATGCTGGATAGGGGGGGAGGTTCTTGGAGAAGGCAAGTGTGGGAGGGCTGGACCACTCCTGACTGACCCCTTCTTCTTCAGCAGCGCCTTCAAGGTGCAGGAATATGTTGGTGATGCTTCTGGAGTTGAAAGCAAGAAGCAGAAACCATCATGACTCTCAGAGCTGACACTATAGCTGGCCCTCTAAATTATTTTTGTCTCCCCTGGAACATAAAAAGGACTTGGGGGGGGTTGGGGCTGCAACCCACAATATGGGACATTGTTGCTCCGTCATCGTTTTGGCTTAGAAATGGTAATTTACAAATACAAACCCTGCATGAATCCCTGTTTTCCCTTCTCTCCAGTTCACCCCGAGCAGCTGCCTCCAAGGCCATGGATTACTTTAAAAGAACGAGACCAAATTCTGCCCTCAGGTAAATCCAAGGTTCTTTTCCCTCTCTTCACACACTCACGCCCTGAAAAACTTGGCCTCGGCTTTGTTGGCAGAGAATTCTTCTGCCTTACAGGGAACCAGAGTGAAAATAGCCATTTGTGCTCCCTTGTACTAAAACAACCAACATCTGGCTGTGCTGTCAAAATCCATTTGGTGGTTTGAATGGGATGCTGGGGATTTCCTTTTTTTTCCACACCGGGCTTTCCCCAAGCACAAGAGCTCTCTTTAAACAACGCATTGCTCAGCAAGGATAAGAACTGTAAATAACTCTGTATACTTGGAGAAGTCCTGACCTGCAGGGGAACCCCTGGAGTGGGTTTGATGCCCTCTGTTGTTGCCTCTGGTCCAGGGCAAGAGGCAGCAAAATTGAGGCTCTCCCAAATCCTGGGGGCTCCTCTTCCCTGGTACGTCCTCAAAAAGAGAGCAGAAATGTTGTTGCTGCAGGAGATCAGGTTGTTAAGCAGCGAGAAGGATGGGGCTTTCTCTTTTCAGAAGTGTCTCTGCTCTGGGATGCTAAGAATCTCTTTTTTTATCTATGAAAGAACAGTCTATTAAAAGAGAGAATATAGGGAATATCAATACAAAAGAACAACCTATTGAAAAATGCATATTCGAGAAGGAGCAATGCCAAAAATCCTCTAAGCCCCCACAACCTCAGCTCCTGCGTTTCTGTTTGCAATTCCCTTGCAAATCCATCTGAATTTTGCAGCCTTGGGTTTGGTTTTTTCCTATCCAACTTCCTGAGCAGAAGCTTCGGGAGCCTTTGGAAAACATCGAGTTAGGGTTGAGTGAGCCGGGGGGATATTTCATGGTAGGAGCTGTAACGAGCCAACTGGTTGTGATTTCACAACTGAAACATCAAACAGGGGGGAAAAAAAAGTCCTTGGCTACGAGCAGGAAAAAATCCAGCCTCAGTAAAATCTGACTTTTCCCCCCTGCAAATCAGAGCAGCCTTTTCCTGCACGCGGCGCTGGCTCGGCAGGACCTTTCCTTTACTCCTGGCTCAGTGGAGCCAGCCTGAGCCTTGTGCCCAGTAGCCCTCCAGCCCAGAGCAGGTGAGGGGCAGGATTTTGGCCTGGCCAAATTAGCCTGGGGTCATCTTCAGGGGTTTAATGAACTCTCCCTTTCTTCCAGCTTCCTTCACAGTGATGTGTTACAACGTGCTGTGCGACAAATACGCCACCCGGCAGCTCTACGGCTACTGCCCCTCCTGGGCACTCAACTGGGAGTACAGGAAAAAGGGAATCATGGAGGAGATTGTCAACTGTGATGCAGACATCATCAGTCTTCAGGTGGGTGGGAATCTGCTGGGGTTTTCTGCGGGAACTGAGAATGCTGCCTTGGGGTGAGAGGTGCCCTCGAGGGCAGCCTGGCCGCCGAGGGATTGCGGGGCTTTGCCGCAAGGAGGTGGGTGCCCAGCTCCTGGTTGGCTCAGGGGCTTCTGTGCCATCAAATGAGGCAAAGGAGGTGAGGGAAAATTAGCTCAATGAGTACCTCATTTGCGTTGGGAGATCCGGGCCTTTTCCTCCTCTTTTAAGCACCTAAATCTCCTCCCTGTGGGGAGAGGGGGGGATCCTGCACCCTTCCTTCTGCACCAGGAGAGAGCGGCGCCCTTGGTCTGGAAAGCTCAGGAGATCGACCTCTGGAATCCTCCTGGAGGCCAAACGTTGCTAGGAAAGCCACGTCTTGGTAGAGACCCTGGTGTGAAAGGGTCTGAGGCCAGCCCTTGGTGACCCCCCCCCCAAACTCTTGGTGTTCTGTTCCAGGAGGTGGAGACAGAGCAATACTTCACCCTCTTCCTGCCAGCCTTGAAAGAACGGGGATACGACGGGTTCTTCTCTCCAAAGTCCCGTGCCAAAATCATGTCTGAGCAGGAGAAGAAGCACGTGGATGGCTGTGCAATATTCTTCAAAACTGAGAAGTAAGGGGCAGGGGCAGCTGTGGGGAAAAACCCAGTAAAAGCAGCTCCATTGAGGTCTCTCTCAGGGCACGTGCTGCCTGCGAAAGAGCAGATCAAACCCGCGACACAGGGCAGATCCTCCTTTCCCCTTTTGCTGCTCTGACTGCACAATTCCAGCCGGGAGCCAAGATTCCTCCACAAGAACGTGGATGGAGCAGGAGGAGGGAAAACTGGGGTGCCTCACCTGCTCAGATCTAATAAGAACTCACCCTCCCTGCCAGCTGGCAGAGTTTCTGCTGCTTCCAGATGCTCCACGAGGGCTTTCGGGGCGTGTAGAGGAACAACTCGCCTGCTTTGGAGCAGAGGAAGCCTGGGAAAACAAACCAGGGATGGTTTTCGACCCCTCAAAACTCCTACCAAGGGTCTGTAGAGAACCTTACGTGAGATTTATTGCCCTGTGGCCCTCACAGGTGAAAGCAGAAGACTGAAAATAGTCTCCTTGAGTTTTCCTGGAGCAGAAACCAAACGAAACCCCCAAACCTTTCAATAGGGAGCCTCCAGTTTGTCCTGAAGCGAGGAGTTTTCAGGCATCCTGAGGCTGGAAAGGAACAAAAAAACCCCAATTGTAGGAACCTAAGGGTGGTTTGAAAGAGGCTGGGTTTTAATACTGTAAGAGGCAGGCCTTCAGTTGCCATCTCATCTCCATTTCTGGCCTCCTGAGGAGGTGTGGTCACCTCTGGGGGGGTCTCTCTCTGCAGAAAGGAGTGAACTCTTCCTAAACCCCAGGTGTCTCCCACCTCACTCACCAGCTCTACCCTCACCAGGTCCTGAGACCTGGTGTTACTTCCATAAAACAAGAGGAACACACCTCACCCCACCCTTCAGGCCTTCTCCTGGGAGAAGGGAGGCCAGATCCCAGGGCAGAAGGGTGTCTTGTCAGGTAGCTGTGCCTCACGGGTAGCTCTCTCTGCCTCCTCAGGTTTACCCTGGTGCAGAAGCACACGGTGGAGTTCAACCAGGTGGCCATGGCCAACTCTGAGGGCTCTGAGGCCATGCTGAACAGAGTGATGACCAAGGACAACATCGGAGTGGCCGTGGTCTTAGAGGTGCACAAGGACTTGTTTGGAGCAGGTGAGTATGACCAGTTCCACCTAAAGGCCTGAGCTATTCCTAGAACGTTAGTGGTGGCACCCAAGCGGAATCATTGAGGTTGGAAAGGACCTCTAGGGTCATCAAGTCCAACATCTCTCTCCCTGGTGGCAGATGAGGCTGCTCGTCTGAGAAAGGGCTCAGGCACTGGGACAGGGTGGAGTCACCATCCCTGGAAGGGTGCAGCAAACTAGATGTGGCTCTTCAAAACAGGGTCTGGGGATCAGGGAGATGTTGGACAAAGGTTGGACCCTGGTGATCCACGAGGTCCTCTCCAGTCCTCGGTGATTCTCTGGTTCTAAACGCTAGCCTGGTGGTGGGATGCCATCAGCAGGACACCTCAACTGGCAGGAGCTGCCCCACCTTTCAGAGCACTGCTGCTCAGATAAATAGGGCTTTACCCCCATCGTATGACGTCCAGGAAGGAGTGGTGGGTCAGGAGGTGCCTTCTTCCCACCCGTCTGCCTGAGGTGGGGTCTCCAGCAGCTCCCCCCTGGCTCTGCTGTTGGCAACATCAGCCTTTCCCTGAGGAAAATGCCCTTTTCCCCCCCCCCAGGTATGAAATCCCTTCAGGTGGACAAGCAGCTGCTCATCGTGGCCAACGCCCACATGCACTGGGACCCCGAGTACTCGGACGTGAAGCTCGTGCAGACCATGATGTTTGTCTCAGAGCTGAAGAACATCCTGGAGAAGGCCTCCAGCAGGCCCAGCAGCCCCACGGCAGATCCCAGCTCCATCCCTCTGGTGCTGTGTGCGGATCTCAACTCGCTGCCTGACTCAGGTGAGGCTGCCTGGGGCTCAGATTTTCAGCTTACCCCTTTGGAGTCCTCTTCTGCTCGTGCTCCCCTGGGTAGGTGTGGGTGAAACCTCCTCAGCAGCAGCTGCATGTCAGAGTCTGGCTGGGGAGAAAGCAAGTTGAGGGTGATCAGTTGGTTTGTGGGATCAGTTGCACGCCCCAGGAGGGTTGGTTGTGCCTGCAGAGACACAGAAAAGCACAAGTAGGTCTTAAGTAGATTGTGGGATAAATACTCGGTGCCTTGAGCAGCAACAATGAGTAGGAAGGGGGTGAGGTGGTGCTGGGACACCAGAGCTTTGCAAGGAGGTGGGGTGGCCTTAGGAGTTAGGACATTTGATGCAGATAAGGACCCTGGCACTGCAGTAGAATCATAGAATGTTTGAGGCTGGAAGGGGCCTCTAGAGGGCATCTGGTCCAACCTCCCCACACTAGCAGGGACATCTCTACCTAGGGCAGGCTGCTCAGAGCCCCAGCAAGCCTGACCTTGGGTGACTCCAGGGATGGGGCCTCCACCACCTCTCTGAGCACTGATCTATCACCCTCAGATTCAAGACCTTTTTTCTCATACCCAGCCTAAACCTCTCCTTGCCCAGCTTCAAACCCATCACTCCTGGTCCCATCATCGCAAACCTTTTACTAGGCCCCCTTCAGGTCCTGGAAGGTCACTCTAAGCCCCCCCCCCCCCCCAACCCCCCCCCTCCCCGAGCCTCCTCCAGGCTGAACAGCCCCAACATACACATCCCATGGGTTCCCTGGAGCCCTCCAACCACGGTCTCAGACCTTCTGGAGAGCTTCTGCTCCCCACCAGGAAGGTGTGTTTGCTGCGTAGACGCCCCCTTGGCTGCAGACCCCCTTCCTGGTGCCTCGCTGGGCTTGCCAAGCCCCCGTGCCCCCATGCCCTGATCCCCTTGGCCTCCCCAGCAGGAGTGGTGGAGTACCTGAGCAACGGCATCGTGGCCGACAACCACAAGGACTTCAAGGAGCTGCGCTACAACGAGTGCCTGATGAACTTCAGCGGCAGCGGCAAGAACGGGGCGGCCGAGGGCCGCATCACCCACGGCTTCCAGCTCAAGAGCGCCTACGACAGCAACCTCATGCCTTACACCAACTACACCTTTGATTTCAAAGTAAGCACCGCCTCCTTTGGCCAAGGTGGTGGCCCCTGCCTTGGCTGACCACCACCATGACCGCCACCGCCGCCGCCGCCGCCGCCGCGCGGGGGGTTCCTGGCCTTCATCCCAGCTTGGAGCCCCTCCAGGCTTGTCCTAACGTCCTGTTTCTCCTCCTCCTCCTCCTCCCCAGGGTGTGATCGACTACATTTTCTATTCCAACCCCCACATGAACGTGCTGGGCGTCCTGGGCCCTTTGGACCCTCAGTGGCTGGTGGACAACAACATCACCGGGTGCCCGCACCCCCACATCCCTTCCGACCACTTCTCACTGTTAACCCAGCTCGAGCTCCACCCTCCGCTCCTGCCTCTGCTCAACGGGGTCCACCTGCCCACCCGCAGGTAGTGGAGCCCTGGGAGGGGCAGGGACCTCTGGTGGACCTGTACACTTGTAAATCCAACTCTCCAGGAGTGAAGTATGGCCAACCTTCAGCTGCTGCTTCCAGCTCCTTCCCTTGGGTGTTTGAGAGGAGAATTCTGCACGTTTTCGGTGCACGCCGCTGTCCTTTGGCACTAGGGCTGGAACCAAAGTATTATTCCCTTTCTGGGGGGTTAATTTAAGGTGTTGGTGGTTGTTGTTGTTGTTGGGGGAGGGTTTTGGGGGGGGGGAAGCTTTTTCTTTCCAGTAGGAAGCTGCACCTGGAAACGGGCAAAGGAGGTTCAGAACTTGCTTCTTGGGGTGGCTTCTCCCCAGGACGGGCCAGAAATTCAGCCAGGAATAG
>VYZX01000776.1:0-24819 GCA_013401335.1 Brachypteracias leptosomus
CCCGGGGCTGGGGCTGGGGTTGGGGCCGGCCCGGCTGCTGGGCTCCCCCGGCTGCCGCCCCGGCGCTCCCGCCGCGCCGCTCCCGCCCTTCCCGGCCGCCTCCCGCTTCATGCCCGGCACCATCTGGTCCTTCTCGCAAGCCCGACGGCTGGGCCCGGGGCCGGAGACCACCCTGGTGCAGGGGCCGGGGGTCTCCTGGGTCCACCCAGACGGGGTGGGCGTGCAGATCGACACCATCACCCCGGAGATCCGAGCCCTCTACAACGTGCTGGCCAAGGTGAAGAGGGAACGGGACGAGTACAAGCGCAGGTGAGAAGAGGCGGTGGGAGCGAGGGTCCCCAACCCTCACCAGGGACGGTGCGGGAGTAGTGGGCAGGGGGGCAGAGGCAGCCCCGGCCTGACTTCTGGGAACATGTGTTCTAGGCAGCGTGAGGTGAGGGTGTAAAGCAGAATCGTGGACCTCTGAAAGCAATCGTCAGTGCCTGGGTCTCCTCGCTTGCCTGCTGGTGTTTGAATTCTCTCAGGATGCTTGCTGTGCCTTTTCCCATCTTACCATCCCGGTGCTAGAAGTTAGAAATGCTTTTCCTAGCTGGAAGGAAATAACATGACTCCAAGAGCTGGCGCTTTAAAGGGGCCAGGATCTGGTAGCACTCAGGAAGGAGGAGCAGCCAGAAAGTAGGTGAGGAAGGTGAACGTGCAGCAGGTTTGGGTTGGAAAAGGCTTCTGTGAGGAGGAGAGTGGTCTGGTTACATTGGAAGGTGCTGAGAACCCCGTTGACAGGGCAGCTGGCTCCCTATGGCTCTTCCCATTCCCAGTGCTCTCCCAGCCGGCGCCTCAGCAGCAGCGAGCTGTTCAGGAGCATCCTACTCTTCTGGGGCTTTACTCCTGACCCAGAATAGCTGCAGCTTGGTGTGTGCCTCGCAGAAGGGTGAAGCAGAATGCAAAGCTAATCCCTTGGCCACTTCTTCTTTCTTGTGCGGAGCGGCTGTCACTCTCGCATCGCGCTGGCAGCACCTTTATTTCAAGCCAGCTTCCAAAGCTGCTTCCAGATTGGCACCTAGGATGAGACCAGGCAGCGGGCTGGTGGTGTTGGATCAGGGCATGGGGACATGTAAGACCATCACTGGCAATTGATGCCACCTGAGCAACTGATTTTTATTCTTTTTTCAGAAGAAAAGTCAACTTTATCATGCTTTAGAAGCAGTTAGAAAGTAACTGATGATGTACCCAAAGGAGTGAAACGGTGTGCTCTGCCCACAGGAGCCATGCTGCTGACCTGTGCTTCACAGCCGTGGGCTCTGGTACCAAGGTCAAGGCTGGGAATCCAAGAGGACACATTATGGTTTTGGCTCTGCAAGGCTTTGGCTGAGCAGACTTGCCTGTCAGATGCTCCAAATGCACCAAGCAAGGCACATGGAAGGGAAGAGTTGGTATCTCTTCTTTCCCACCAATTGCTTCACGTACCTAAGGCCTTTTTTTGTTAAGCCAGGAGTTGGGCTTCTCCAGGGGTGAACAGCTCTTCTTGCCTTGTGTTTTCAGATAAGATAGTGGAGCCCTCTTTTTGGCTTGGAGAGCTCAAGCCTTGTCTGATTAAAACAGGTCAGCCAGAGAGGACTGAGTTGAGTTTGTGGTGCTGATGAAACTTTGGGAGAAAGAAGAGCTTTTGGGGGTTGTCCCACCCTGGCAAGCTGGCTTTGGGGAAGGCTGCAAGGGGGGTGACGGAGGGAGTGGGGCTGCTACGGGCAGGCAGGGCGACACCACACATTGCTGCAGGCCAATGTTGTTATTTGGGTCTATTTTTGGACTGTGTTACCAGGAGCCGGGGGAAAGCAGGCCCCACCCTCAGACCCTTTTCAGCACTGGGAATTTTCTAATGGGTGCAGCCAGGTCCCAAACAGGGGAATGGGACAGGAGGATCTCATTTCCACACCCTTCCCCATGCTGAGCACTGACACTGACATCCCCCAGAGGCAGAGACCTCCCTACCATGGCAGGCTCTGATCTGCCATGGGGACAGTGCAGCCAGTGTACATGTCATCTTTTTGCCGCCTGCCTGCGGGCAGAGGGAAGGGACTGTGTTAGCACAGGACTTCCTGATTCTCTGACCCATGGCTTGGGCACTTGAGCTTGCTCTTTCTTCAGGGCAGCGTTGCCACTGTGCACTCAGAGTGGTGCAGCAAGAGGATGCGTCTCTGGATCACATCTCTCTGGATGTGCAGGGCCAGAAATTCAAGTCTGGGATCTAGCAGGGGTGCAGGGGCAATAGGGAGGGATGAGAAGAGGTGCAGCAGCAGGAGAGATGCTCTCAGACAAACTGAGACTAGGTGGTCTGGAGAGTGGCAAAGAATGCCTGCAAGTATCATACAGACCCACCAAGCACTGGTGGTTGGAGGGTCTCATCGGATTTGTGCTGTCTGCTACGCTTGTATTCCCATGTAGCTTTTATTTTGGATGCTGCAAAGGCACACTGGAGGTGTGGAGTAAATAGTGTTATGGCACAGCATGTTAGAGTCACAGAATGGTTTGAGTTGGAAGGAACCTTTTAATCTTTTCCAACCCCCTGCCATGAGGTTTCTTTAAATCAGGTTGTTCAGAGCCCTGATCTTGAAGACTTCCCATGATGAGGCATACACAACTTAGGGCAACCTGTTCCAATATCTCACCACCCTCACCATAGAATAATTCTTTCTTATGTCCAATCTAAATCTACCCTCTTTCAGTTTAAAATCGTTGCCACTTGTCACTACAAGCCCTGGTAAAAAGTCTCTCCATCAGCGTGCACAGGGTAAGGCACTCCAGTGACTTTTGCACCAAACAGCATTTTTAAAGACGTGGGGAGCTGTTTATTTTGCTAAGTGAACTTCTTGAGGGGACACACCTGGGGTGGCAGAGGGAGCTGTAGGGACAGCACTGCATCTCATCATGTTCCCAGCTTTGGGAGGGCTGGCCTGTAGCCAATGAGGAGGTGGCTGGGTCTGTCTGCTCCTGGGACACTCCTGCCCTCGCTCTCCACCGAAGGCTGTAGGTCAGCCTTTGGGCAGGTTGCTGCCTTGCGATGGCACGGGAAGGAAGCGCATCTCCCCTTGGTGTGTGGTGGTGGTGGGGTTGTGTGGGGCAGCCTTGTTTCCAGCTGGCAGTGGCTGCCAGCTGTGCTGGGCGGTGAGTGCAGTGCTGCAGGTAGGTTATTATTAGGAGTGGTGCATTGCAGGAGGGAGGCAAGCAGAACAGAGGTTTGTAATGGATGGGCATGCAGATTCATCGTTTGCTGGGCAAATTGCTGTTGCCTCCTGCCTTTAAATCAGTGGTTTATCTGATCCGCACTCATCTTCCGTAGCACTGGTGTGAAATGAATTCTTCCAAGGATTTGCAGCTGTGCTTTACTTTCTCAGTAAGTCCAGGCTATACAGAGATCAGGAGGGAGGCGGGGACCAAAAAAGAGGAAGCGTCATGCTAAGAAAGATGCTGAAAATTTTTTTCTTATGGTGAAAGGTGTTTTTCACCCTCGGGAAGGGAGGCCTTGTTTGAACAGTTCCCATATAAGGGCAATTTTACCTTTTAACTTTCTCCTTCCCTCTCTTTGTATCCCTCTTCTCCCAAAGGGATGGGAACCCCCTTTGACTCTCCTTCTGTGGCTGCAGTATGGAGCCAACACCAACATGAGGACCACACGCTTTATCCTTGTTTGAGTAAGGAGCAGCATTGCTAGCCTAAAGAGCTTAGAGATTCATGTGGGACTCTCCTACATCGTCAGCTTGTCCAGATACCCCGAGATAAAAAGTGTGAGGGCTTTTTGTGTGCTTTCTGGTCTCCTAGACCCTAGGATTTATTTTTCAAACTTAATGTGAGTAAGTGAAATAAGAGATTTTTCACGTCCTCATGCAGGGTTGTAATGTCTGTGTCAGTGTTTGCAAGCATTAAATAGAAACCAGAGGCTACAGCATCAGACAGGGCCCAGCTCTGGTTGCTTTCCCAGAGAAAACTTGCTCTCTTGGAGAAATAGAGCTCTCCCAGAAGAGCCAGAAGCTGGGTAAGAATGCAGTGGCCCTGCCCTTTGCCACACTGCAGTGCGTGCCAACCTGTCTGCTCTACAGGATAATCATTTAGCAAAGAGCAGTATAGCCTGGTGGCCTCCCAGCAGGCCGTGGACTGGGCCAACACTGCAGCATGGCCTAAGATGATGATCTCATGCAGTGAAATATAATGTAATAATTGCTAGGTCTCTCATATAGCAAGGCCGGGCATCTTGCAGCTCAGTCTTCTGCAAAGCTGCAGGGCCTAATACAGTACCCACTGGCCAACCTGGCATAAGTTGGGACAATCCATCCTGCTTCCTTGTAGGATGAAACAATGTTCTGTTATCCAACCTGTTATGCAGCAGTATAGCCAAGGAGACTTGTGCCCCTGCCCAAGTAGTGTGGCCCAGTGCAGGGTAGCACTTTGCGTGGGTGCAGGCAGAAGAGCAGCTCTTCATGTTGACACATGTCATGGCCACTCGTGCTGTAACATGGTTTGGTATTAGGTTGGGTTTTGTGCTTCTGGACAGTCTGAACTGCAACACTGCAGATAGACAAATGTAGTCACAAGTATGATGAGGCCAATTCTGCAATATCTGCAAGCCTGTTACTGAGTGTTGGAACCAAGGGGCTTGGGGGCAGATGGAGAGGCCGGTGGCTGCATCGGGCAGCCCCAGCATGGCAGGGCATGCAATGCAGCTGCTGCATGGAGCCTGCGGTTGGTGTCCCCAGCTCCCCCTGTCGCAGAGCAGGCAGCCATTCTTCAGGGACAGCGGAGAGTGTGGTGGGTCAGGGCTGGTAGAGTTGATGGGTGTTTGACAGCTGCTGTCGTCTGGAAACAAGTAGCAGTGCGTTCCTGGGCACGTTCTTCCCACCCCCGTGCCATCATCACTCCCTCTTGGATAGCTTTGGGGTGAGCAGCTGCTGCTCCCTTCTCTCTCTTTGGCAGCTGGCAAGGCAAGGCCAGTGGGATCTGACCAGTGCGTTTGTCTCCCTAGATGGGAAGAGGAGTACACGATGCGTGTCCAGCTTCAGGACCGGGTGACTGAGCTGCAGGAGGTGAGCATTGCTGTCCACCCCTTCCTCTGCACCTGAGCTGCCCCTCACTGATGCTGATTTGCACATCTCTCTTTGTCTGGGCCAGGAAGCCCAGGAGGCTGAAGCCTGCCAGGAGGAGCTGGCCATGAAGGTGGAGCAGCTCAAGGCAGAGCTTGTTGTCTTCAAGGGACTGATGAGCAATGTAAGTCCCTAACTCCTCTCCAACCCAGCAGCAGTGTCCTACCCAAGTGCTGGGGCTGCATAGAAGAGACGTTTTTTCATGCAGCATGTCCAGCACAGAGGTGGTCTGGCAGGATTGGTCCAGGGTGCAGTGAGCAAAGTGGGGATGTAGATGTAGTCCTGCAGCACAGGGGCTTTGATTGCCAACTGCCTTGCCTAATTTTCTTCCTTTGTCCCCTTCCTTTGGTGACATTGGTTCAGAACATCACAGAGCTGGACACCAAGATCCAGGAGAAGGCCATGAAGGTGGACATGGACATCTGCCGGCGCATTGACATCACTGCCAAGCTATGTGATGTGGCACAGCAGCGTAACTGCGAGGACATGATCAAGATGTTTCAGGTGAGAAGCACCTGCTGCTGCTCCAGGCTCATCTGCTGGTTCTGGGGAGGAGAGTTCCTGAAGCAGGTAGAAGAGACAACACCAGCCCCCTGCTAGGGGAGACGCTTGGTCACCCTTACCCTTGCTCTTTGTGGTCCCTTGCTCTCTGTCTCTCTTGGGAGGACCAGGCGAAAGGGCACAGAGAGGAGGTGGAAAGCTCCAGATGTTGCTTTGGGCATCGAGAGTCTGCTCCTCTCCTCTCCTTGCTGACCTGTTGTGTTGGGCCTGGGGACCCCACAGTGGTAGGGGAGCAGCTGCAGGAGGTAGATGAGTTGCTTGAGTGTCTGTCTCCTAACTCCATCTCTCTCCTTCCCCTTCCCTTCCCCTCTCTGTCATCTTCTCTCTGTCTCTCTTCTCTGTCTCTTTTCTCCTTCTGGGCGTCGCTGCCTTTCTGTCTCACTCTCTCTGCACCCTACAGAAGCAACTGCTTAGCTCCATTCAGTTGGGAAGGCATACAGATTTTAAACTTCCTATAAATAAGGTTGGACTGCAAATATTGACATATTGCACCTTTTTCAGACTCTATCTCTTTTCCTTTTTCTGTCACTATGTTTCCCTGTCTCTGGACTGGAGTGGTGGGCAATTTGAGCTTTTCTGCAGTAAAACCACATTGTTTTTTTTTCTCATCAGATTCATAAATTCCATCTTTAGTTGCTTAGTTTTAATTTTAGAAAACGCTAAAACCATGTTTTATCCATTACACCGTCTTTAACGATCATAACGAGCCTGTCTCTCTCGTCCTTTCGTCCTCTCGTTCTCTTGTCCTCTCTTTCCCTGCCTTTCTGTCCCTCCACCGTTCCCCTCCATCTCCTTCCAACTACCTGCTCCTGACCTTGGACCCGGCTTTGTTTCTGTAGTCTCTGCACTTGTCTCCTGTTAAGGTCCCAGCCTCGGTGGGGCGGAAGCGGGAGCGCAAGCAGGTCAGTGATGAGGACACCTCGCTGTCAGAGAGTGATGCCTCCCGAAAACCTGAAGATGAAGAGGAGGACGAGACCACGGCCATGAGTATCAATGAGGAGATGCAGAGGATGCTGAACCAGCTGTGAGTGCAGCTGCTCTGCACCTCTGCCATCGGTGTCGAGTGAGGCTCTGACACCAGGCTCCCTGCTGGCACCTAGGATGGGGAGGGCAGGGGATGGACTGCAGCTGCCCTTCCTAGGGGAGGGCAAGGTGGGAGGTGCTGCCACAGGGTACGTACACCCTGTACTCTACTCAGTGATGGGACTGACCCCCCAGGAGTCCTGAGCCCACCTGTGCCATGGGTAGGAGCTCCCAGCTCCCCTCCTCTTGCCCCCCTTCCTGCCTTTTGGGAGTTCTGCCTGAATTTGCTGCAGCTCCTGATCATAAAGCCAGCCCCTTCCCCATCAGCTGTTGGGTTTTGGCACACTTGAGCTCACCCTGGCCAAAACTCTAAGAGATGCAACCCTGACTATGAGCAGGGGCAAGGTTTTTGGCACCAACATAGTGCCCTGCCTGCTGGGATTTTCCTGCTGGGTGCTGACGTGCTGTTCTCTTGCCCCCAGGAGGGAATATGACTTTGAGGATGACTGTGACAGCCTCACATGGGAGGAGACAGAAGAAACACTACTCCTCTGGGAGGACTTCTCTGGATATGCCATTGCAGCTGCAGAGGTGCAGGGGGAGGTAACAGTGGTGTCAGGTCACTTGGGGATCCGTACCTGGGTTGGGACACTTGGTCCTGCTGAGCTTGGGAAGATGCTCCCTTGAAGACCAGACTTTATCCCCTCCATCCCCTGCAGGCCTGCACAGATGCTTCCTCTCTACACCCCATCTCTATATGAATAAGTTACCACATCATCATGAAGGTCTCCTTCTTAGACAGACTGGGGACCTGTAGCCTGAAAGTTGTACTGAAGGCATGACCCACACATGTGGGGAGAGCCACAGCCCTCCCAGAAGAGAAGACATACCCTGTCTGGGTGGTCCTTTGCCTAATATCTTCAGCCCACCTGCCCACTGTGCAGCGACACTGCCCAAACAGAGGGAGGCCTCAGTGTCTGGCCAAAGCACTCACCATCCCACATCTTTGTCCCTCAGTAGTCTCCTGGGGATGTGTTGCACTTGGGGGTCAGTCTGTGCTCTCCAAAGCTTCTGTGTATTGCTGGGCTTGTTCTGGGCTGACTTGCTTGCTGCCTGGTATGGCAAGTTTGGGTCTCTGTACCGCATGTTGGAAAGAATGACTTGTGCCTTATTTATGCTACACTGCTAACGTTTCTTCCTCTTTTTCCCAGTGCTGCCAGTTCTTTCTCTGATTTTTCTCTCTCTTGCCTTTGGTTACTCATGCTGGATGCCTCCCTGCCTCTAAATGTGCTCTTCCTAACAGCAGGACGACAGCCTGGAGAAGGTGATCAAGGACACGGAGTCGCTGTTCAAGAGCCGTGAGAAGGAGTACCAGGAAACCATTGACCAAATAGAGGTGGGAGGAGGAGGAGGAAATGGGGGCACATGGCACAGAAAGGGGTGAAATGAGGGAGTGGGGCCCCAGGGAAGTGAGACACAATGCTGAGGTAATGGGAGGTGGCAACCTCAGGTCTGGCCGTGCCCCCCTGCCCTGCACCACACCATGCCCTGGGCTCATCTCTGCACCGTTTTCCTTGTGCAGCTGGAGCTGGCCACAGCCAAAAATGACATGAACCGGCACCTGCACGAGTACATGGAAATGTGCAGCATGAAGCGAGGCTTGGACGTGCAGATGGAGACTTGCCGGCGGCTCATCACCCAGTCTGGGGACAGGTGAGCTTTAGCAGGACGGCCAGGATACCTGTGCTCTGGGCAAGGACTGAAGCCAGGGTGGTGGTGGTGAGTGAGAGATGGATGAAATGTGGGGTAGCATTCCTGCCCTGTCCTGGTGTAGCATGGAGAGAGGATGATTCCCAGAGGCTGTTGGATGCCTGGTGACAAGCCTCCACACAGGTGGGCTGCACACAGGAGTTAGTTTTGACAGGGGAAGCCAGACACCCCAAATGGAGAGAGGAGCTGCTGTTGTACAGGGACATCGTATAAGTATCCACAGGCACGTGGAGCCAGGGTGGCTCCAGGCTGGGGACCTCTGTATAGGGCTTTCACTGACCCCTGGCCTCGCGTGCCTTGGCAGAGTCTTGCTCAGGGCAGGCTCCTCCAGCATCTCCCCCAGCTCTGCTTTATGTTCTGGGCCTCTTGGCTGGTGTCCTCTGGGACACTCTCCCCAGCACCCAAAGATTCCCACAGACCGATGCATGCCCCAAGGGAGTGAGAGAGGCACTTCAGCACCTTGTTCTGGTGGCCCCTGCCCACACTGAACTGGGTCCTTTCTCTTCTCCTGGGTGGTGCTTTGACTGCTGCCCTTTACTTTTCTTTGCAGAAAGTCTCCTGCGTTCACCCCAGCCTCCAACAGTGAGTCGGCCCCAAATGAGGAGAGCGAGGATTCTGACCGCGACCCTCCTAGTGACGCTTCCATCAGATAATGCGGGGTGGCCCTGCTCATTCAGACCCCCTTACTGGCACGGGGATGCCCGAGTCATGCCTGGGAGAGACTGTCAGGGACATGGAGCCACTGGTAAACATCTGTTGCCCAGACCCACTCCCATTTTGGGATAGTTGGCGGAACCCGCAACCCCTGCCACTGGATATCTTGCAAATGAGAATAGCTAAACAGGCCTGAGTGCTCTCACCTGGGCTGCTCAGCCTCTAGCCCCTTCTCTATTCCTTTCCCTTGCTTTGGTTAAGTCACGATTTGGGCAGGAAGGCTCCAATCCTCCTGTGGCAGCATTCTCCATAACCTGTCCACAGACCTACCTCCTCTGGCTTCCGTCCTGGTACGCTCAACCTGCCCCCTGCCCTCCCTGCACCACATGGAGAAGAATGAGAGCCATACCTTCCTGCAAACTGGACCTGACACTGGTGCCAACTGGACCGAGCCTGGGGCTTTTCCCTGTCGTACCTGGCCAGGTACCCAGCTGGTCCCTGTGCTGTGCCGGGCACCCCAAGCCCCCTGCCCCACCTTCTCCAGGGCGAGGGCCGAGTCCTTCTCTCTGTGCACTTGGCTTTGCCACATGTTGGCAGTGCACTCGCATCTGTGTTATGGGGGTGAGGGATCATTAAATGGGACAGTTTCCTTTTCTACAGCTTTGCTGGGTGTGGGCTCTCCTTGTGCTGCCATGGTTGCCACGTGGTTTGAGGTGGGGAGTGGCTTCCACTGGACCCTCAAGCCCACATCATGGGACTCCCATGGGACACTCTTGTCCCATGGATGTGGGAGAGTGGCAAGATCCCTGTTCTGGGAGCCGCTGGCCCTTGATGGGCCATGTGGAGCATTGATGCTGTGTGGCCTGCCTTGTTCCTAGCCTGGAGCATCACCAATGCCAAGGCTGAGGAATTGGAGCCAAATGTGGCTCGTGACTTTTGGACCTTCGTCTCCCGGTGCCTGGTCTCCTGCCACACCATGGCATGCCAGAGCATCTTCTTGCTTGGTTCCACATCCAACCTCGGCATGACTGCAGCAGGGTTCCCCTCTCCCATCATCTCTTGTCTGGCTGTTGAACGTGCTCCTGCAGTGATAGGAGGCTAGGGTCTGGCAGGGTGGCAGGAGAAGATGAGCAGCCTGCTGAGAGGCAGTGTTTTGCAGGGCTGTCCACTAAGCCATAGACCCAGGTTGCACAGCCAAGGCAGATGAAGCTCCAGTAAAAAACACTTCTCACAAAATGTCCTGAAGGGAAGAGAAAGTAGATGGCAGTAGAGCTTTTGGATCACCTCTAAGATTAAAATAAATAAAATGGGGGCAACAGTTTATCTCTGTAGGTTTGGCTTGTGTAACTAATGCTGCTGTGCACTTGAGCTGTGAGCATCTGTGCATCACAGATGGTTAGTGTTAGGGCAGGACAAGGTCCTGTGCCTGCAAGACGTGTTAAGGCATGTGTTGGCATTTCAGCGTGGACTCAACTGGATGGTTTGAGCCAGTGGGGAGACAAAGCCCTGCAAATGGCAGAAGTTAGCAGCTGAGGAAACCTCCAGGGGCACTGCTGCTGGTGCCGGAAAACGGCAGTTCCTCAGCCAGGGATCTGCTGTGACTGGGCTCCAATTCGCAAGTGCTGTCTCAACCTCTCACTATGAAACTGGGAGAGCATTTCATGGGGGCAGCAGGGTGCTGGCTAGCAGCAGAGGTGTGGTTCCCCAGCTCCGTCTGCATGTGGCCGTGTGGGCAGATGGGACATGTGTGCTTCAGTGCCTACCACGAAACAGGGCCTTCACCATGGGCCTTACCTCCACATCATTTTGCCTGACTGTTTCCATTTCTTTCTTCCTTTTACATTTTTCTTCCTATAAAGACCTAAAGCCAGAGGAAATACTTTAATCTGGGCTTTTTATTTCAAGTGATAATGCCTCATATGCAGTAGGTCAGGGATGACTTTCTATCCTGCATGGAGGCTGTTCTGGTTCATGCAAATCTCCCTTCACTTATGTGTCTTTGCAGCATTTTCTTCCCTTTCTTTGCAAATGACTGGCTAAGTCTGGCTTCCCGTGCATAATCCATGATGTGTGTACCTTGGCCTCTTGGTACTGCTTAAGAAACCCACAGGACTGTAGAGCATGTACCCTGAGAGAGCTCAAGCGTGAAGCACAGAAGTTGATGCCCAGAGGAGCAGCTGCTGCAGCCAGGGAGCAGGACATGCAGGGACCCCAGTCCCACACTGCTTGTCAGAACTTCATTTGCAGTGAAACAGATCTTCTGCACCCATGTGTGCAAGATGCTGTTCTGTGGTGAATTGTATCACCATCAGTAGGCTCTGTTCCTCCACTGGTGTGACAGCCCCTGAAATCTTACTTAGCAGGACATGCAACACTGATCTTTTGTCTCAGCAATTTCTCAGCATGGGAAGCACAGCCCAAGGCCTCCAATGTTAGCTGGGCCATCTCCCCTGTATCTACCTGACCCTGCATCTTTGATGCTGGATATGAGGAGATGTGAATATTCCATCTATTGAACTCTTCTCTATGGACTCCTCCTCATTCTTCAGTGAGTATCTAGCCTGCTTTTCTCCACCATGAGCTCTGCTGGGAACTGTGGTGTCTAGGAACTTCTCAGTGCTGTGTTGCTTCTTGCATCCCTAACATCCCTTTTCCAGGACCCCTCTTGGCAGCATCTGTTCAGGAAGTCATATCAGAAGGAATTATCTAATGAAGACCGAGATCTTGCCTACTTGATCTTTCTGAACACCTGATGGTCTGTATTCATCTCACAGGTAATAATCATATCTCATTTACCCCTAGACCCTAGCTCATTCAAAATCTTTGCTTAGCCTAAACTTTCTGAAAGACTTGGTTGCAGGGGCAGCTTAGTCACAGATGGAATGAGTCCCTCTGTCAGCATCTAGCTCAGGACTATGGCTGTTGTCTGGTGACCTCCATGAATATTTGTCCAAGACTATTCTTTTAGGACCATGTCCCTCTGGATTGGCAGTGAGGTCCTCCCATTGAAAATTTAGGCAGAGTGGTTCATTTTTCCCACCCTGCAGAAGTCCATGTTGGTGGAGACTTGCTCAGACAGTCTGGAAGCAGGCTAGTGATTGCTTTGGCTCCTCTCTTCCCAACATTAGGACTGTTGTGTCCAGGTGAGGACAGGCACAACTTTTATGTCAGCAGTGGGAGTGGCACAAAACCCCTACGGTGAGGCAAGAGCTGTCCCTGGGCTGGAACAGACCCACTTGTGAGCATCCTGCTTCCATTGTCCCAAAATTGAGGTTGTTTAGCCAGTGTGCAGTACACCGATATACACACAGAACAGAGGTATATTCAGTTCATGTTTGCACAAAGATGGGTGCTAGGTGGTAATTCCACAAAGCTAGCGCACCAACATCCTATATCTCGTTATTTATACACAAATTTTTAATTATTCAGCTTTCTAATACATATGCGTTGTTATTCACCTATATGATTGGTTGAAATGTCCTTGCTTGCTATGCAAATCACTATGCATGCTCTATCTCTTACTCTTTGGAGGCCTTTACCTTTCCCCAGTTGCTGCAGATTTTCACTGACTTCACGTTTCTTTTGGCAATTTCCCAGTTATCACAGCCTTTTGGGGAGCATATTCCTTTTTATCAGTTTTTTTGAGCTCTTCTTCAAAGACCTAGTTGTTAGCAAATTATTTGCTTTTATCAACAAACTGTGAAAAGCTATCTCTTAGCTCCTCCCCACCAGATCATGTTTCACAAGGCCTTGGTAACTCTTTTGCTCTGTTGTTTTGCTAATTGGGAAAATTCATTGCATGCTGTATATCACCACAAGGCACTGAGGGACAGATCAGCCTTTGAGCTATGGTGAGAGATGCAGTTCTCTGCCGTAGCCACTGTGCCTCATGCACCTTGTGCTGGGAGCAGCCTCCTGGCAAGGGAATTCAACAGACAGTGCCAGGCGTTTTGCAGAAGTGAGCCCTGGTTCCCTGCTGAATATGTTTTTGATCCTGTGGCATGCCGAGTGGCCTTCCTTCCCCTTCCCTAGGACTCTTCTGAAAGGTGAGACCTTATCCTCAGAGACCCTGTCTGGCAAGGTGGTTCTGAGACTAGGCCCACTGAGTTTCTTGATGAAGGCTACCAGATTTTCCTGCAGAGATGGTGGAGAGCATCGCCCTCCTTGCACCTCACCACATGGGGTTCTTACTGGCTCTAGAAAGGGTTCAGTCAATCTAACTACTAAGTAGCCCAGATCTTCCTCCCTGTGTTAAGCAAGCCTGCTTCCTCCCTTAATTCGTTAATCCCATTTATTTTAGATCACATCTCAGAACTGAAACAGCCTGACTTGTCAGTCTGTTAGTTGAGGTCCTGCACTTTCCACCCAGCACCTTTCTGCTGAAGGTGCTTTGTCACCTGTCCCACATGACTCAGCTTTTTGTGAGTTAGCTTTTCCTTGTTTCAGGATTCCTTAGATGTACCTAAATGAGATGCTGACAGCCTTCAGTGGAGCAACTTTTGATTCCCTGGTAAACTGTTTATTATTCTGTTTATTTTGTTTCTTAGCAAAGACATAGGAGAGATCAAAGCTGCATAGAAAGTTGTTCTTGTTTCTAGATTTGACCTTGGAGATTGTTTTTTCTAAGTGTTGTACCTCTGCTGCAAAAGCTTTATTTGTTCTCAAGAAGGCCATGCTCTTTATATGTTTATGGTTGTTGCCATCTCAGTTACCTGTGACACAGACTGTCCCAGGACTTGCCATGATGTATGTCACCATGTCAAATACTCTGGTTACATGTAAGAAACCTCCTTTTGAGAAGAGAGGTCAGAATTAACCCAGAACACAGTGGAGTGCTGTCTCCCTGAAGATGCATCTGGATGATGCATGGACAGAATCTTGAAACGTCTGGCAAACCCCTGCATATGGTGATTAATGCTGGAAGTGATAGTAAGGCAGCATGGAGAACTGGATGGGCTACAGACAGCTTTAGGGATGTCCAGTCACCACTGGAAATCTTCCAGGGGATGTATGAGACTGAGAGAGGTGTTTTAGATGTGAATTTTCTAAATGCTTGGCCATTTTTTCTTGGGACGGAGTAGAGGATGCTGTAGGTCCTCTGGCAGAGGGTTGTATAGATTTCATAGCTTGGAGAGCGGCTGTAAAAGCTGGGAAGGTACTAAGATAATGCTATGGAAAAGGAGCTGAAGTAGACACCAAAAGCCGTCATGATCAAGTTGAACCAATATCTGAAGAGGGGAAGAGGCAGCATTTTCAGTTTCAAAAGCAGACTGCATCTAGGCAAGGTGCAAGTGGAAATAGAAATTCTCAGGGTAGGCAGAAATGTGGTTAATTTATATTTTTATTGTTCCCAGCCACATCAGGTAGAACTGCTACCTTACCAGTCTAGCCCCTTGGGTAAAGGTGGAATAGGTAAGAGAATTGTGAATTTGGATTGCAAGCTATGCTAAAAATCACATTCACTCTAGAGCTAACAGCCAAACAACATGCTCTGACACACAATTTGGTCAAGACATTGAAGGATCTTTTATATACTCCTGAATCCCCAAACAAAACATGGTGATCTGTTTCATTAAGTATCTCTCTGCTTTGTGTGAAAAGGCAAATGATGTTGTCATGGGAGGCTTTGGCTGGGGATACTGAAGAATATGCTGTGCTGTGAGGATTTTCTCGTGAACTTACAAATAATGGCATGCCCAAGTAAGGCAATGATTTTAAGTGTCCTTAATGACAGATGAAGACTGGGTTAGGATTGATGGTTGCCTAAAAATAAGGGATCATCTGAGAAACAAATCAAGACAGCAGCCAGGACAAAAATGCCATAACACAGAACTGCATGGTGCTATGTAGCCTTTTCATACAGTGAAATTGTTTAGGGGAAGTATTTTAAAAGTATGATCAAGTGGGAAATCTTCGGAAAGAAGAGTTTTTCAAGTTACCTAGAAAGCTGTAATTTAGTATGTGTGAGAAGATAGCTTTCAGTAAACTACTTCTTGAAATAAGTAAGTGGCCATGTGACAATAGTATTTAGAAATAACTAATCAAAGTAATAATAAAGCCTGACCTTACTTAATAAAAATAAATCTTGTAACAACTGCAGCAACTGGGGGGGGGNGGGGGGGGAAGGAATAGGAGGCAATAAAATAAATCAGTTATAGAAAAAAGGTCTTCAGCTACTCATATTACCTCAAGAAAAAAAAGACAGCAACTGGACATCTAGGGACCCTAACAAGTTGTTCTAGTTAAATTTAAAGAAAAATCAATTCTAGCAGTAACATAAACCTTTTTCTTGGCTGAAATTGAAAAAAACCAAACCCCAAAATAAGGCAGAAAAAAAGTACTCTCCAGATATGTCTGTTCTGTATTTGGAAAGAGCAGAATGTGGTCAGAGGGGAATGATGAAGCACTTACCAGGCCATTAGCAATTAAGGAGGATCCTTCACAGGATCTTTTCAGAACAAACTCTTCTGCATTTCCAGGCACAGACAACCTAGAGCAGACCAGAGGTGCCTCGGGTGAGCACAGCGCTGTCGCTGCATTCCTGCAAATGGTGTTTTGCAAAGAACTCTGACCTCAGTGGTGATGAAAAAGCATTGGCTGCTGCAATCCAGGGTTTGCTGATGGCAATTTTAAAACACACTGGGGAAGACACTGAGAAAGACTGAGTGAATGGGTGAACAAATTATGTCAGTGATTAGTCTGACAGGCCAAATAAGAAAACCAATGAGAAGCCAGTGGAGAGGGGAGGAGGATGGAAATCATGAAGGAACGGAAAAAATCTGCACAGATTTGTGGAGGGACAAGGAATTAATAGGCAAAACTAATACCATTTCTGCTATGTAGAAATTATATAGATTCTCAAAAGGAGTAAATATCTCAGGAGTAAAAATGGCAAGAGGCATTAAAATATATTTTTTTAGCAGAGCCAAAACATAGGTTCTGTTGCCATACATGTACAGCCAATATTTAAGCTATGCATAGATATATCTAAGAGCAAGAAATACTAGTGACCTACCATCCCCAGGACACCAGGAGGGCTGGAAAGACTCAGAAAGCAGGGCTCACAAGCAACCTCATGTGAGTTCTCAGCCAGAGGCTGAAGCAAATGGCGTCTTTAAACCTCTTTTATCCCCGTGTGACACTGGTGTGTTTTGTGTCACAAGTTGGAGTAGGTGGAGTTGACTCCTAACCATGACTCAGGCTGGAGAAAAATGTTTTGAGAGTGGAAAGTTTAGTTAATTTGCTTCTTAAAAAAAAAAAAANTAAAAAAAAAAAAAAAAAAAAAAAAAAGGTGAGCAAGCATTCTTACCCAGTGCTTAAAGTCACTTCGGGATGATGGTCTAAATGGCAAGTGAGTCAGGTTAAGAAAGGCATATTAGGAGTCTGAGGAGCTGGGGAAACTGGAGGCCATGTCCATTCATGAGATTTCAATGTGTGCTTGGGGTCCAGCACCTAAACCAATGCTAACTTGGTAATTAAAGCTGGGTAAGCTGGCGACTACAGAGCTTACAAACCACTTTTTTTTTGTTTTTGTCTGAGGGCTCAGAGCAAGGTCAGCAAAAGTTGCTCACTTGTTTGTCAGAGTTGAGCAATGTTACAGGAGGGCTTTGAGACCTGCAATGTCAGAGTTGTCACCCTCCACTACATGTATTACTTCTCATTTAGCAGTCTTGAATTTTACCCACTAGTTTACTAACCCAGTCGCTTGGTCACAAGATTCTTCTGCATCTTTCCACAGGCTAATTCAATGTTGAGTGTCCTGCATCATTTTGCCTATTCAACAAACCTCAGCACCTCATGCTCCAAATTGTTCTGAAGGTATTGAATCAAAATGGCCCTGAGGCAGATGCCCTCAGCCTTGCAGCTAGTGGTCAGCCTGGAAAGGGTGGTCTTCCCTGTCCTGTGGAAATTCAGATTTTTCAAAGGTTTTGCCAATCTTTTTTCATAAATTCAGTTGCTTTTCATCATGCAGGGAGGCTGATGCAACTGGTGGATTACTTACAGCACGTTTACCTGTTCATCCGTTTCACGCTGGAGACCATCTGAGTCTTGTACCTGGTACTGCTGCCTTTCATGTCACAAACATTTTCTCATCCCAAGACTTTGTTTTGCCATGATGGCTTTGCCTCATCACTGCTTAGGAAAATATTTTAGCTGGGAATACCCCAAAGTTCCTCTGATGGCAAAACGTCAGTTTTACTTTTATGCCAGGGCCTTAGCTTCTCTAATCACTCCCTCACCATCTTACAGCTTTTGGGCAGCTTTCTTGTCTCCAAGATACATTTTTAAAAAGTTTTCATACTACTTTTTCTATTTTCTATAGTTTCTTAAAACTCTGCCTTTTTTTTAGGCTCTTAGGTTTTAAATTTGCAAGTATTTTTGAGTTTTTCTTTTCTTTCAGTTGACTAGAGCTTCAGCTTTTGATGGCTGCCTTTTCAAACTTTACACAGTAAAGTATAGCCCAGTACTACTCTTACTTCTAGGAACATTTAATTGAGAACAACTCCCTCAAGGTGATACTTCTATAATAAGATACTGTATGACACTAAGTACTGTCCTATAGTAAGAAATTATATTCAGCTCAGAAGAGTAAATAACAAAGCATTTAGTTTTGCAGCGTCTGTACAATCTGATTGCCTGAAGGTAGGCAGCTTTCTTTTTGATGGACTGCTTGCTTTCTGCAAGTACTGACGGTGCCCACAGGGGTATTTGCATATCCTGAGTTTAAGTCATGAATGTGTGTTTTGTGATTGGCATCTGTTTACAAAGAAGTTTGGAATGTTATCATTTAAGATGTTTCTCTCATACAACTGTCCAATATATACCTTGTGTCATAGTATTTCCTATCAGAGACGTGTTATCTCCTCTTCCTTGCGCAATCTTGTTGATTGCTTTGCTCAAAGACTCATTTACTTTGGGAGTGGACTCTTACAGAATCATAGAATGGTTTAGATTGGAAGGGACCTTTCAAGATCATCTAGTTCCAACCCCCTGTCACAACAGGAACACCTCCCACTAGACCAGGCCACCCAGGATCTCATCCTACCTGGTCTTGAACACCTCCAGGGATGCAGCATCCACAACCTCCCTGGGCAGCCTGTTCCAGTGTCTCACCACCCTCTGAGTAAAGAATTTCCTTCTAATTTCTAATCTAAATCTGTCCTCTTCCAGTTTGAACCCATTATCCCTCATCCTATCACTTCNGTTTTAAATGGCCAAGACATTTTCACTGTGCTTGTGCAGTCACCATTTTGGTGTGATTTTTCAAACAAGTTTAGTTAGTTTCCACATCTGCTCAACATGATTTTCCCTGTGTGGCATTTTCCTTTATGCTGAAGTTTCATGCTGACATCTTGAGAAGAAGGTGGTCTGAGGACAACTAGCCATTTCTTGGGCGAGTAATGCATGCATGGTAGTGTGTGCAAATGCCAATGAAGTATAAAATAATTTCTCTAAACATTCAAACTTGCTATAAAAGGTAATTCTCCTGTAACATCACTGCTAATTATCTGTCATACCACAGCATCACTTGAATTTCCTGTCTTGAAAAATAAAACAAAGGTGCAGCTTACCACCCCTAGAAATAATGGTTGGCTGCCCATCAGAGAAGTTGTCCCTTGGGTCAGCTGGAGAGCTTTGTTTCAGCACAGCCCTGCAAAGGAGTAAACCCATATCTCAGGTACATTCCCTCCCAGGATGGCCCCACACAGCAAGCCCTGCTGCCTGGCCAGTCAACGAAGGCAGAGTCAAGCCTTTGGCCAGGATCCGTATTTTTCTGTACCTTCCCTTTTCAGGTTGTTCATAAACTAGGATGAATTCTAGCTTATCACAGCTCCTCCTAGAGACGGTTTGTCCTCACAGAGTGACACAGGCACTTTTAGCTTCTTTGCTGAACAAAAGCCTCTTTATGTCCAAGCGTCTGCCTTCCCTGACCAAGCAGTTTTCCTTAGAAATGCTTTAAGGCCAAACTTAGGGCTCCTCTCCTTAGGAAAAAACTCTCCAGCTGCCACAGCATATCTCACATCTTTAACCCAATGGCATCTGCAGTCATATATGTAAATTTTTCAAACTGAAATAAAAGAAAAAAAATTAGAGCACAGTTGCAGTTCTTGGACAGGCTGGCCGCAGACCTAGCTTTTCCATCTGTCCAGGGGAGCCTTGCTGTTGTGCCACCTGCAGGCATAGTGTCTGGATATAAAATGAGGATTTAGAAGAGCAGTGCTCTTTCAGGAGCTTGTATTAGAGAGGAAACCAAGCCCTTCAGGCAGTCCAAAGGCTGCAGGATTTGTTTGCCCCACTCTCTCTCCCTGTTCCATATAAGAGCAACCATGTTTTAAACCATGTGATTCCTGGCTTGCCTCATCACCCTAGCTACTGCATCATTTTTTCCAAGAATTCTAAGCAAGATTGTAAACCCATTGAAATAGCAGTATAACTGCTGGTCTGAGAGAACATACTCTTCCTCCACTCCACCCCCCCAGGTTGTATCAATTTGCTTATTCCCACAGCAAGTTGATCTCAAGTTGGCTAGGGCTCTTTATTGTTAAATAACAAGAATTCTTTGCTCTAGGTGAATATTCAGGCAGCCCTATCTTGCTCAGGAAACATAAGGTGACTCATTGAAATATTCCTACCTTAAACCCAGTTTAAAATACCTTTGTTTTACACAGGAAGACAGGCATCCCCCTCAACAAGATGTTTCAGTAGCCTCTCTGCCCTTCCAGATTATCTAGCAAGGCACTCATTGGCACGAACAGAGATTACAGGCAGCAGTGAACAGGACAGCCATTCAGAAGCACCCAAGCACAGCAACCCAGGACAGAATGAGACCAACCCAAAGCTCATTTGTAAGATTGACAGGCCTACAGGCTATACCTCTCCCCAGCAGAAACCCAGGCCACAGGAAGGCTGCCTCCAGTTAACCCCAACATCAGGCAGCTCCCATTTAACTCCAGCGTTACCTCAAGCTCCCACAGGGCCATTTGTGGGGTAAGATAGGAGGTAGTGTTGCTGCCCTAGGGCTAACAAGCTGCTCAGAGTCCCAGCTCCAGAAGCAGGTTATTCAACCTTTCTCTCTTTGCAAAGCAGCTTTTGAGTCATTGTCCTCTAGTCCAGTAAACATTTAATTTTTACACAGCCCAGCTGCTGAAGATAAGTGGCTCCAGGAAACTACATCCAACATACCTTGATCCTGGGATCTTAAGTCCTTCCTCCAGATAAGGGTCTAAAACAGTCGGGGTCCAGACAACAGCTCAAACCCTGCCTGCCAGGGAGAGAATGACATATCACCCAAGACATTAAATTGAGCTGGTGAAAGTAGAGGGGCCACACAATTCTGTGCAGTGCATTGCTTATCTACCCTAGTGCTCATAGGTCACAGAAGGCTTAGCCCCTGCCTGGCAGTATTTATGCTTCTGGTGGGAGGAGATAATGAAGTCCCTGACAGAGGGCTGACACTCACCTTTGCAGAGATTTGCTGCTCAGGAGCTTAACTGCAACTGCTCCTCCTTCAGCATAGATTTAAGCCAGAATTAAGACTCACTACCACCATAGTAACACTGGCCTCCAACACGTTCCCAAGCAGCCATTTCCTCTAGTGCAAGTTGAGTCATGTTAGAGGTAAAAGCAAATGAAGAAATCCTTGTAGAACTTCCACTAAAGCAGAGGGAAGAAGAAATTATTCCTGTTTCTTGTGTCCCTTTGCCAAACCAAATGCAGAGAAATAATTTGCTCAGTGTTTTGTTTTGCATACACCCATCAGACACACAAATTCAGAGCTAGAAGGTGGATGGAGAAGCAGAGCTGACTTGCATTCTGCCATGCAGCAGTCCTGCAAGTGCAGCCCTGTGTCACATCTTATTTGGCTCACAGGCAGGAGTCTCCCAACTCCCATGAGACACAGAGCTTCGCTCTCTGCTGTGGAGATGGGCTCTTGCTGCTCTTTGCAAGTCAGGTGTCCCATGCTTGTACCATGCCTGATGCATGACCCAAGCCGTCCAAGCAACTCTTCTGGCATTTTTCACCCCTCTGCTCTCCGAGTTCACAGCCCCAAATTGGTGCCCACATAGCATTACTTAGAACTGGCCCAGCAGCCTCAGCCAGGCTGCCAGGGCCCATCTTAAAGCAGGCACCTCCGTCTGCTTATTACACCCACCACTTTCTCCCATTTCCCAGTGACAGACAAAGCATTTCAGATGGTGATCACTTTTTATTGATGTAAGGTGGTACACAAACAGATCAGTTTCTATCAGCCTCTCCACCTCCCCCAGGCTCGGGGAGAAGTTGGAGGAGTGGGGGAGACAAGGGAACAGAACTGGCCTCTCACTGCAGGATGCAGAGCTAAGCGGTGAAGAAGGGCAGGGGCTCCAGTGAAGGAGAGTCCTGCTTCCCTAGGCAGCAGGGGGACTCTGTGCTCAGCTTACTCCTTGGATGCCATGTGAACCATCAAGTCCACAACACGGTTGCTGTACCCATACTCATTATCATACCTGTGGACAGAAACAGAAGTGCTGTCAGAACTGATACATTTCTTGCATCCCTTCCCTCCACTGTTCCTGCTCTGCCCCATCCCACACAACTGAACCAGAGGCTTCCCATCCACTCCCAGTAAAGAAAAAGGGAAGTGTTCCATCTACCTTCCAATAAAACTACAGTCATTGCTTCTGATCAGGAATCTCCCTCCATAGACTGTTACATGCTAGAGCCACCTTACTCAGCAGGGGTCTATATATCACCCTCCACTGCCACCCAGCAATGATTATGTAAGTTTAACTTGTCTGCCAGCTCCTACTCCACGGTCTCCCCTCTCCCCCCACCATACCCCAGACTGTGCCTACCAGGAAACCAGCTTGACAAAATGGTCATTCAGTGCAATGCCAGCACCCGCATCAAAGGTGGAGGAATGGCTGTCACCATTGAAGTCACAGGAAACAACCTGAAACGGAGGAAATTAACACATATAATTACTCACCACCTGAATCAGAAGTGTCCAAACCAGGATCCCAGCAAACCTAGGATCCGAAAAACGAGGCAAGTACCAGTAACTAGAGGCCAAGAGCACTTACCTGGTCCTCTGTGTATGCCAGGATGCCCTTCAGGGGCCCATCAGCAGCAGCCTTCACTACTCTCTTAATGTCATCATACTTGGCCTGAGAAGATACAAATTTAAAATGGTCAGACAAAATGTCTGCTGGGGGGAGGAGCGGGAGGAGGGGACATGATGGAGCACCATGACAGGTGCTTGGGAAATAGATGGATGCAGAGAGGGCAATTCCAGGCGCAGGGGCACAACCTGAGGTTGTTAGGGCTTTGCCCACAACACTTACTGGTTTCTCCAGACGGCAGGTCAGGTCCACAACAGAGACATTGGGGGTTGGCACACGGAAAGCCATTCCAGTAAGTTTCCTTTGAGAGACATGAGTCAGCAAGGAACATCACCCCTCTGCTAGCCCTTCCTTCTGCTAGGAATGGGTCAGAGCTAGCCAGGCACTGACTGCCTCATCCTTACACCCAACAAGGGACAAAACTCACCCATTGAGCTCAGGGATGACTTTTCCCACAGCCTTAGCAGCCCCAGTAGATGCTGGGATAATGTTCTGGGCAGCACCTCTGCCATCCCTCCACAGCTTCCCAGAGGGCCCATCCACTGTCTTCTGTGTGGCCGTGATGGCATGGACAGTGGTCTGTGGAAAGAGCGCAGGAGTAAGCAGACAGATAATACTCTCCAGAAAAAGCATCCCAGGCACCTCCTCCCCATCACAGGGGATACAGGGACTAGAGATGCTTTTCCTTTCACATGAAGGAACCTGGGGATAGGGCACCCTCCTGAGCAGCAAGCTCCAAACCTACCATAAGACCCTCCACGATGCCAAAGTTATCATGAATGACCTTGGCCAAGGGTGCCAGACAGTTGGTAGTGCAAGAAGCATTGCTGGGGAAGAGAGAAATGATCATCACCCAGAAGGAACACATCTACAGAGATGAACCCCCACACAGCTCATGAACCCTCTAGGTCAAGAGAGCTCCTTCCCCTCTCCTTACCTAACAATTTTCAGAGACTTGTCATACTTTTCATGATTGACACCCATCACAAACATAGGAGCATCAGCTGAGGGGGCAGAGATGATAACACGCTTAGCGCCACCCTTCAGATGAGCCTGAAAAAAGAGAAGATTAGGTAACACTGAATCCCTCAAAAACCTCACTTCCTCAGACAATCTCTTTCCCATCTCGAGCAACTCTGTATACATGGATGAGCCCCACAGGCAGGAGCAGCAGCAGTATTCCCTCTCCTATGTGCCACACTCACCCCAGCCTTCTCCATGGTGGTAAAGACACCAGTGGACTCCACAACATATTCTGCACCAGCATCTGCCCACTTGATGTTGCTGGGGTCACGCCTGAGGTAGGACAAAACTGTAAGAGCTACTCCATGAGACACCTGCTCCCATCCCCCAGAGAAGCAAGAGGGAGAGATACTTACTCCTGGAAGATGGTGATAGCATTCCCATTAATCACAAGTTTCCCATTCTCAGCCTTGACGGTGCCCCGGAAGTGACCATGAGTCGAGTCATATTTGAACATGTAAACCTAGCAAGGAGAGGGAGAGGAAGGTCAGGCACCCTAGTGACCATCTCCTGAACCCTTGCTCTGCCAACACTGCAGTATCAGCTCCCCACCTCCACAGTGATCTTGTCCAACCCTTGCACTGTACTTGGCTCTACTGAACCTCCCAGACCTGTGCCTCTACCCCACACCTGGTTTTCCAGTAAGCTACTAGAACAGAGCCAGAAGAGCCCTACTCTGAAAAGCCTGGAGGAGGCACTGCAAGCAACTCACCATATAGTTCAGATCAATGAATGGATCGTTGATGGCCACCACTTGCACTTTGCCAGAAAGGATGGCTGCCCGGGTGACCAGGCGGCCGATGCGGCCAAATCTGTGGGGAGAGTGACATGCGTGAGGAGGAGCAAGAGGGATTGTGCAGAGCTGGGCACAGCCCGTTGCCTTCTCTCAGGATCATCCGCTGCTACTTGCACAGCAGGATGGGAGACAGTCCAGCAATCGCGTCCAAAGGCCAGGAAGCCATGGTTAAAGATTAAGAACGACCCCCACACTGGAAAGGTCAAGCACTAAATTTACTAAGGGCCGGGGGGGATCCGGTTACTCCTCAGCCTGGCAGGAGAAGGTCACATCCCCCGGGCCACCATGGACACATGATCCACTGAGCGACCTTTTGTCAGGGGCCGCCGGGACCCCCGGGCCGGGCCAGCAGCGGCGGTGCTTCTGTTGATTACTCACCCCGAATCTTCGGTGAGGAAGTGACTCAGCAGATCGCCCCACTCCAGTGTCTCAGCCCGGCATAGGGGGCAACGCCAATGGGGGAGAGAGCAGGAGGCTGCCGGGGTGCGCAGCTCCCCCCTCACACCCCAACCCCTCCCGCGCCCTTGAAGCGACCTTGCCTCCACCTCGCCTTGCCTCCCTCGCCCCCCCCGGTGCCGCTGCTCGGCCCCGGCACTCACCCGTTGACTCCGACTTTCACCATCTTCGTTTCCTCGGGGTGTTCCTGTGGGCAGAAATCAACGGCACGGCGCGCGGAGCGGGGGTGAGGGGCGGGTACCAGTCGGCCCGCGCGCCAGCCCCGGGCGCCGTTAACGCCTCGCCCACCGCCGAGATGGGCGAG
>VYZX01000776.1:25192-54333 GCA_013401335.1 Brachypteracias leptosomus
CCTTCCTCCCCCCGCCCTTTCCCCTCCCCGCTCCGTAACAAAGGCCCTGCGTTGGGTTGAGTGGGGGGTCCGCAGCGGTCTCAGAGATGCCTGCTCTGCTTTCCCTCCAAGCTAACCCTGGGTGGTGGTGAGAGATGCCTCGATCCCGGAGAAAGCTAGGTCGTCGCCCTGCAGCGAGGAGGTGTCCCCAGGGCGGGGAAAGGTGTCTGGGTCCCTGCCTGGGGGAGAGGGAAGGGTCCCCCATTCCCGGTGATGACCGGTGAGGGGCTGCCTCCCTGGGGCTCGGTACCGCCAGCTCCCCGGGAATGGCGTGTGCTGCTTTCACCCAGTAGCAGACATGTACCCCGCCCTGGCTGCAGCCTGCGCCTCTCTCCAGACCACCTGCTCCCCTAGCATGGTGGTAAGGGCAAAGGGGCTGCAGAGATGCTGGGAACACCCTGAGGAAGCAGCAGGTGCCCAGGCATCTCCCATGCGTCCCAAGTACTGGGAGGCAGCAGGTACTGGCTAGGAGCTTTCTCATCTCTAGCCTGGGGACCCCTGCTCTGTCTTGGGCTGCCCTGGGTGGGTTTATCCAGGTGTGCTCTGGATGGGGGCGATGGCCCAGCTGCCTGCCCAGCTGGCCACGCGCTGCAGCGTGAACACCATCTTAATGAGGCACTGCGGCACTGCTGCTACTCGTGGGACGTGACGACGGAAATCCTGCCCATCCACTACCTCAGCCCGCCTTCGAGAAGGGAGTGCTCCCTGCATGGCTGCCACCACTGCCCAGCTTGAGGCCCCCCATGCTGGGCTCCCTCACTAAGCCGTGCCAGACTACTTCCCTCTGGCTCGGTGCAGGGCTTGTGCAGCCCAGGTGCAGCTACACACAAGATGCAGAGCATTCCTGAAAGTCTCCATTGCTTGAAAAGGGGATCCTGGAGGAGGTGTGGGAATAGTGGGGATGTAAATCTGGGCTGGTGGGGGGTGCTGGGGGCAGGCCTGTCCAGCAGGGCTCCATCAGGGTTTTGAGGATGAGAGGGAGGAGTAGGCTGGGGGAGCCACACAGGTACCAAGGAGGGGGGCAGAGAGGGGTCACACAGCTCGAATGTAACCCAACTCTCCTTATACCACTGCTATTCCCGGTGCCACTGAAGGGCTCGTAGCTAAGTTTAGACCTTGCCGAGGTTACGACCTTTTCTTAAAGGCCAGGCGACGATAGCACACACGGTGCAGCAGCGGGGCTTGAGGGGTGCAAGCCCACGCCGGGGTTCGCGGTGCCTCGACCGCAGCCTGATAAGGGGCCAGGGGAGCTCCCGGGGGCAGCCCTTGCACAAACAGGAGGCCTCTGTGTTTGCTCGGTACACAGGGCAGCGCGGAGCGGAGGGCAGAGTGCGGCCGAGGTGAGCTAATGCGGCCTTCCTGCCCCTGTGCCCGGCCCGCGGTCGGTACCTCACCCGCCGCCCTCCCCCACGGCAGCGGCTCCGCGCTGCAGCCGTGCGTGCCGCCCGGCCTGCCCGCCATGGCGGCGGGCTCTGCCGCCATCTCCCGGCCCGGCCCGGCTTGGCCCCGCGCCCCCCCACGACCTCCTGCCGAGCCGCTGCCGCCGAGCTCGCATGTGGAAATTAACGTCACTCTGTTTAATTAGCAAGTGAATCCTCAGATGTGGAGATGGGGGAGGGAGGGAGCTGCTGGCGGAGTAGGGGTCCTGCGGCCAAGCCGCGGAGCCAGGCAGCTCCTTGTATCGCCGCACCACTGCTTCCCTATTGCTGTTGTTCTTCAGGGCTTCGGCCTCCGGCCCACCGTGCTAGTTCGAAGCCGGTGCTGTGGGTGCCTGGGTCTCCTCGGGCTGTGGAGAAACAGGGCTGGTGAGCTGCCCAGCAGCATGATGCCTGCCTGCGCCCCAGCTGGGCTCCCAACACAACCTGTTAGCACAGGCCAGCCTTTGCCCCAGCTGCAGGCAGGTGTTGGCCCCACAGCGTGTTCCACTGCCCCCATCCCCTCACACCTGATCCTTCCCACCATCCATGCTCTCAGGTCTCTCCATACTTCCCTGCCCACTCAATTGAGCCCTTGCTGCTGGCCCTCTCACCTCAGAACCTCTCCAAGGCTAACACCCCAAACCACTGAAGGTCCCAATCCGGTCCAGTTTCAGCCCAAAGCAGCCACTAGGCATGACCTTCCAGGCCCAATCTCCAGGCAGCACCCACTTGTGACTACTGAGGGTCTTGCGCCAGAGAGAGGGACGGGCAGCTCTTTCCCCAAAGGGGAGAAAGGGGAGGGTGGAGGAGAGTGCCTGAGGGCCAAAGCTGGATCCCTCCCTCACATCCTCTTCAGCCACCGTGGAATCAGGCTCCAGGGGTAGCAGCCGGGAAAGGAGCATCTGTAATAGAGAGGAGAGGGGCGTCACCTGTGTTCCTGGCAATAAGCCTTGTATCCCACTGCCCACACCTTCCTCAGGGCTCTGGCAGGACATAAAATGGTGTCACTGTGCCTGTGACATTGCATTCGGACACAAGGAAGGGCTAGACCACCAGCTCCTGCAGACTGAAATGATTTTGCTGTCCAAAAGAGCAGGCAGACAGCTGCTGTGAGCCTCTGCCATGTGCAGCTTGCCTTGCTCTTGTCAAACTGCCCCCGGCCTGTACTCAGAAGGTAACAGGCTTCAGCCCTTACTCCTTTTGCTGATGCTGAGCACTCTGTGTGCTCAGGCTTCTGTGAGGCATTTTTTTGCCAGCGGGCTGGTGGGGAAGACGGACCTGCCCCAAATATCTGCTGCTAAAGATGAGGAGGAGGCAGGAGCAGAGCAGGAGTGAGGAAGGGAGTCTTCCCGTATGCTGGGAATCTTCTGGGTTATCTATGCAGGCAGGTACATGATGGCACTGCCGGCAGCCTCTGGCTGCAGGGAAACAAAGGCTAGGAGGTGCATTGGGTGCAGCAGAGGCATGGCATGGCTGTCCAGGGAAGCAGCCTGCAGTGGCAGCTCCACATCTGTCCCTCACGTGGGTGCTGAGCTAAGGCTGAAGATGCCTTTGTGCAGCTCTGCGAGTTAATTGAAACGGACATGGGCACCTTCAGCAAGCAGTGAAAGCGGTGAGTCATAGCAGGATCAGTCTTGTGATTTTAGTTCACATCCTAACTACTTCCCTGTAGCTTTCCCAGGGTGACCTGAAGGGGGCTCAGGTTAGGTTTGGGAGCTGGGTAAATTTGATAGCAAAAAATATTACTGCTGTAATTGCTGAAGATAAAAGATACACCCAAGTGAATAAGTCCTTATCTGGCATCCTGACCAGCACTCTTGTCCTTGAAGGGTTACTAGGGGATAGTACTGAGCTTAGGAGTGAAAATCTTGGCCTAACAGGATGCACCTTCCCTCTGAAATGTCAGAACCAGGCACTGAACATGAGGGACATGACTGTAATTTCTGGTGGCTGCTGATACAGGCCAGAGTTGGATAATACCAGTCTCCTTACCATTAAAAGCCTCTGCAGGCAATGTGAGGAGTCCTACAGGCAGCCTGGCCCAGACCAGAGAGCACTAAAAGCTTCTGTCTGTCTGCTGTCTTCTAATGCTGGTGCTTCTTAGGAGCTGGGTTATAGAGATACAGTTGCCCTAGAGCTGAGGCTGTTTGGGCTGAAGGGAGGGAGCAGTCAGAATAGACAGCAGCCTCTGGAAGCTGGAATTTGGGACCACCGCTCATTCCACATTCCAACATGACCTCTGCAAATTGCCCCTCTACTCCTGAAACCTCCCTCAACTTTCTCCCAGTCCCTCCTACCTGTAGTCTCTGTCCTGGTAAAGACACAGCCTGAACACTGGCAGAGAGCAGAACTAAGAGGAGGAAAAGTGAGCAAGGCAACGACTGGAGTGCCAGCATCTTCTTATCCCAGGGCTTGTGGGAGGTGAGGCAGGACCTGCAGCATCCACGTCAGGAGGAGTCCCTAGTCCTTCTTCGCCTTTATAGCTTTGGTTCTGGCAGGCATTTGGTCCCAGCTCTCTGCTGAACAATCCCCTGGAGCTCCTTAACCTTTCAGCCCTTTTGTCCAGGGTGATATATTTCAGGGTGAGCTCAGCGAGACCCCTTCCTCTAAAGAAAAAGAACACAAAGGTGTTTACTGAGTGTCTGGGAAGATAAATGTGAGTTGAGCTGCCGCTGGCCAGGACCTGGAGTTATCTGGCAGGGTCAGGAATGGGGTGACACTTTGAAACATGTCCCAGAGGAGGGTATGGAAGGCTACATTGAATAGTGGTATTGCACATACTCCTCATGGGCAGTGCTGTTAATGCTACTTCTCTAATCAGCGTGGGTATGGACTATAGCTCAGCTAGTGATAGGCATGCAGCTGGCAGCATGGAGCTGACACAAATTCACTCTGTGACAACACAGCCTTCTGTTTTTAATATTTATATCTTGGTGAGCTGGTTGGCCTGGGAATGAAGAGCTCTTGCTGCAGAAGTTATGTGAATTCCAGCACTAACTCTATGGGATTTGTAGCAGGGATGGGAGCATGGGTCTAGTACTAGAAGGCATATAACTTACAGGCTGGTTGTCCTGAGGGACAGTCTAGCCCTCTGGAGGGCTGGGCTGAGTTTCCAGAGGAACTGGCACAGAAAAGAGCTTGTTGAGGCTCAGCTTGCACTTTCTCAAGCTCGGGTGCACAATGGAAGCAGGATGGCAAGGAGCAGATTCCTACCTCCTAAATCTTCTGGCCATTTGTTCCCCTCCCTCTTTTGTTTACCTCTCCCATTTTACTGTAATTTCTCACTAGTTGAACAAGGCAATGAGGTCACTGTTTGAAGATCAGGGTGCAGAAGTCAGCCTGAGTGTGAAGACAGAAACTAATCAGGAAAGTTTGTTGGGAGAGAAATGGGGGAGCTGTACCCTAGTACAGGATTAGTAGTGGGTGTGCTGGATGAGTTTAATAACACCTCAAACTTCCCTTTCTTCAGTACTGTTGCACAAATCAATTGGGTCATCAAAACTTGACAGGCAATGTTCTGCTGCTTGCTTAGTTTTTTTAAGGAAAGAAGAAAATCAGAAAAAAAAAAAGTCTCTTACAGAGATAACAAAAGTCACAGCTCAGCTATTTGCCCTATCGTCCTTTCCCTCCTCCCCTCTCTTCCCAGGATTTTGTACTTACTGGTGCAGATTTATGTGTCCCTTTCTTCCCTGCCCCAGGAGCCAGAAAGTTTTACAAACCATTTTGCATCCAATCCATGAAAAATGTGTGTGGGGCTTCAGTCTGGAGCACTGACACTGGAAGCAGGAGAGACTTTGCACAGGTATGGGCAGCCACGTATGCTAGCTCCACCTGATACCCATGATTTGTGAATGTTTCTGATTCCAGAGCAATGTTCTGTTGATCCTGTCGTTCAGTCCTCCTGTCACCCCCTTGTCTGGGCCTGCTGTCCGGGACATGCCAGCGAATGGAGGGGCTCCCTAGGCTCCAGTTAACAGACATTTTGTGGGGAACAGGATTACTTTCATAACAGTCTTTTAAACTATTAAGCACAGGTGACTGCTGGAGAGTCACAGTTCATGTGGGCATTCAGATGGGGTGTCTGTGCACAAATGGAGTGTGGGATATGTTTGAACAGCCAGCCCCTCTGTGTGCTGGTTGTGGTAGGGTGTGGACCTTTGCAGTGTGAAAGTTTTGGAGGGGTGGGGTTCATCCCACATGCAAGATGACTCAAAGGATGGCTTTCTGGACTTCCTAGTCACTTTTGACCAGAAGCTACTGAATCAGTTTGCTAGAGCATTAATGCTCCCAGTAAGACAGCTGTGGGCAGATGCATTTCAGGCTGATCTTGCCAGTTCCAGGAGTCGTTTCTTTCCTAGGCAAAAGTTAAGTATGAAAACAACGTTTTGTTTTCAATATGAAGTGAAGCAGTGGTTTTATCTGGCATCTCTTGGATGTGGTGGCCCCCACGCTGCAAGAATGTCAGAAATGTGTTTTCAGTTGCTCTAAATTCAAGTTCACTTGCACAGACAGGAAGATCCCTACAGGGATGGACAGGTTCTGGGGTCTCAAGTGAGAGGTCCCCTCCTTGGGTCCAGCTCAAGCTAGTAAGAGGGAAGGAGTCATCACTGTCCCATACCAAGCAAGAAACTTTGGCAACTGTAGCAAATTTGCATATTTTCTTGCAAATTCACAGATACAGAAAAGCTTGGATTAATTGCAGGTGCTCAATGACTCCAGTATTGTGAAGCTGCAACTGCTGTATGTTCCAGATTCTTGCTGGGACTGTAGTAGAATTGAATCATTGCTCTGACATATCCTGGCAATGACTGTGAAGTGAAAAGGCTTTGGCAGACAACAAGTCCCTGACTGCCCCAGTTTTCTCAGACTCAAATAGGTTATTGTCATTCTTTCCTCTCCAGTGCTAACAAGTTTTGTCTATAAAATCCCTTCCCCTCTGATGCACAGTCACTGATTCTAGAGCTTGCAAGACCACCAGAAAAGTGGCCCCTTGCTGAATCACAATGTCTTTTACAAACAATTGCTTATGAAGGAAAGGAGCAGAGCATCTGGAGAACAGGAAGACTAGGAACTGAGTGAAGTACCCTTGGGGAATGCCCCTTGGCCCATGGTGATGAAAAGGGCTGATGGTTGCCAAAGGCTCTAGAAGCAAGGATAATATTAATGTCATTCCACTGGTACCATATGTAGGAGTTTGGTCAGGAGTTCCTCCAACAACAAACAACACTGATCTTGGCACTGAGTAATCTCACTCCTTCAGAAGTAAGTAGGATTAATCCTTCAGTTGCAATTTCTGGTCATCATGGTAGCCACCAAAGTAGCTGTTTGCAAGGAACAGAAGGGTAGTAACCAGCTGCTTAAGGCAGCAGCAATTGTGAAGCTGTTTAAACCCCTCATGGTTTTTGCTTTATCTTTCTGCAAGACTTTGTCCATGACACAGGACTGCTAATTCCTCCAATGTCAAAAGAGGCCAGTGAGGAGGGGGGAATGGTTCACCTGAACAGTCTGCAGAAAGGAACCAACAGGAGTTCCTGCCTCTGAGCTTCCACTCTCACTTTGCCAGGCAGTGTTGTGCCCAGGACAGAGCAACAGCTGGACCGCAAAGCAGTGACGGACCCACCATGTTAGTCCAGTCATTGACTGCTGAACCCTTCTTCCATCTCAGAAAGGCAGCTGTGTGGCTCTTCTGAATGAAAGTTTAAACCACTTGTAATGAAAAAGCATGGCATGAAGGTAAGCCAATGCTCAGACAGGTTTATGGCCACCTTGCTTCCTCTGTCCACCCATTCATACCTCCCTCACTGCAGTACTGTCAACATATTAGCTCATATACATGCAGGAGTTACTGCACAGACTTGTAAAGCCTGGAGCCTGTGTAGAAATCCATATATGCTGTCCTCCTCCTTTCATTCCCATTTGCGAGTGACATAATCCTGTGGGTGATTGTATGTGATTTCCTCACTGTCTGCACACTGTGTGTCCTATTTACTGTTAAAGCCACAGCATCTGCCTCTGTCTCCTGTAGCCTTCATTGAATATTTTATCAGGGAGGATGGAAGAAAGGAACAGTATTTCTGTAGCTTTTTGATCTTTGGGAGCAGATCTTTCCACTGAGTCACGGGACTTGAGTGTGGTGTTTGGTCTGCATGTCCTGGCTCAGTAAATACACCCGTCACACCATCATTCCCTCATCTACTTGTTTCTACAAGCATCTAACACGTTTATGTCCACTCAGGTATTGGCATTTAAAAAGGTGGCAGGACTGACTTGATCACTGCTGTGGTCTGGTGTCCTGGGTTTGGCTGGGATAGGGTTAATTTTCACCAGAGCTGGGGGGGGTGGGGCACAGCCAGGATAGACAACCAGCCAATGGGGTACTTGGCATCTTATGACAGAGGGTGGGCTGAGCAGGGTGGGAGGGCACTGTCACTGCAGGTCCAGGTGGTCCATTAGTGTGTTCTGTATCACTTGCTTTATATATTACTATTATTGTTATTACTGTTCCTTAGCCTCTTGCATTCTTCTATTAAACTCTCCTTATCTCAGCCCATGGGGTTTTGCCTTTTTCCTCATGGTGGGGAGGGTGTGAGTTCTTGGCTCCTGGCTGTGTCTAAATAATGTGCCATTGCTGGAAGGAGAGAATTATTTGCCATGTAATTGGATTCACAGCAAATACATTCCAAAAATGGCAGGGAGCCAGCCAGCATTACCAATATACTTGGTAACGTAAGTAAATAAGAGTTAGGCAAAGGTAAGTTTGTTTTAGATTTTGTATTTTTTCCTTACTTTTCATTTTCTCTGCTGAAGCACTCTAGCTAAAGTCTAAGCCTTTCTCTCTCTTTTCTCCCCCTCTCACCTCTGTATAAGAAAAAGACATAGGTAATTTTGCCTCCAAGCCCTGCTGGGCTTTGCAGTGCAAGAGCTTCAAAAACCATCAGAGGGGCTTACACCCAGCAAAACTGTATTAATCCTGTGTTAAGAGAAACTGAACAATGTACTTATAACCACATACAAAAGGGGAAGGGAATGAGCATTTTGTACTTAATTTGTCTCTTCTTAGAAAGACTTTCTTCCAAAAAGATACTTTTTTCTTTTTAAATCAGAGCAGTGTACTTTCATCTGCAAAGCCAGGGTAAAACCAGTCAAAGCCGCAGCTACATTCATCACTGCTTTCTTTGTGGAGATATCAAAAGACAGGATTGCTTTAGGCTGATGTGTAACTTCTATTTTGTCCTTATTTAAAGCACTGCCATATTATGGGGTAGTTCAGACAAGAGAAGATGACTGCTGTATGAAACGAGTTTTATTTTTAAAGACAGTGGCAGATGGTTCCCTCAGCGCAGCCGACGGGCTGAAGATCTGGTGATTGGAGTTGTTTTGGTGGGCGTTTCTTCCTCTTTCAATTCTGCTGATAGCTCTAAAGAGAGTAAAACGTATCAATAATCAGCACTCCACTGCCTTGAACAGAGAAACCTATAGGTAACCCAAGTTCTCCGAAGCCCCACACACCTGTCATTACCAAGAAACATCCCCGTTGGGTCAAATCTTTCTCCAGTATTCCACTTTCACCTTTTGAACAGACATGTACAATGCCTTACCATCCTCAGAGCTATTCTCCTCATCACTGGAGAAGGTGATAACAGCTTTTTTGGGTCGAGGGCACTTTTGGGCACGCTTATGATTTCGGACAGCGCGAGGCTTGGGTGTGACAAAATCTTCATCCCTGTTGGCTGTGCTCAGGGGCTGGCGGCGCGAACCTGCCAAGAAATAAACAACAAAAAAAGAAAAAAAAAAAAAAAAGAGAAAGGTAACATCCATTCTGTCTGTAAGAGTGAGGAAAAGCCCCTAGGTATCTCTGTTGGACTGCAAGATCAGGGGGAAGGCTGCAGTCTCAGGAAAGGAACATACTTCCTGGTGGTTTCTGCTTGGCTGGCTCTGGCACTGGAGTTCCACTACCTTCCTGGCATGTTTCTGCTGAATCCAAACCTCTGTTACGGGTGGCAGACAGCTTCTGCTCCAGCTCTTCAGCCAGAGCCTGATGGAGATATCACACAGTGGAGAAAAAAGGAAGGAAAAAAATAAATAAAAAGGTGTGGGGAGAGAATTATTAAATATATAGCAGAATTATCACCAACTGCCATCAAAACAACTCAGATAAATTGTTAGGGGTGAGGAGTAACCTGCTTAAAAAGGAGAACTGCAGGGCTTTCCAATCACTGTGTGTAAGAAACAATCATTTTCTGGGCCTGGACACTTGCCCCTCATCCTTACTTTAGTCTCAGGTTTGCCAGCTGCTCTGCGGAATCGAACCAGCACAGTTTGGAAACAGCTGTAGACAGTTGGGTCTTGGAGCTTGTCTGCAAAGCAGTCAAAGTTGTCCTGCAGCTTGTGAAGGCCCCGTTCCGAGAGGGGAAGCAGAGTAAGGCAGTAGGATAGATCCCAGTATTGACGCTCAGTTCTGGGACAGACAAAGATTGCCATTAGCTCTTACGAAAAGGGGTAAGGACAAGCACATCTGACCTAGAACTACAGCACATAAGGATAAAGTATTTCCTGCAGGTCTTCTGCCCTGCAGAACATGAGATTCAGGTTGTTCTATTACAGGTCAGTTAGAATGCCCTGCCATACCATGCACAACCACCACTGTATTCAATCAAAGATGCTGACTTAGTGTCACTCAGAAAAACATGAAGGCTTCACTGTTAAAGAACTTAGTCACTTGTTTAAAAAGTGTCAGAAGTTATTGCCAGCTATGAGGGAAAAAAACAACAACAAAAAACACCTTAGTGAGGTGAGGACTCAAGTGCCTTACTTCAATTGAATTATAAAAAACCCCCTGGCTGCTCATTTTTGCATCTTTGGGATAGTCTCAACAGAAGCTGCATTTGATGATGTTTCCTGGCCAGTTACGTAAAAGAAGGCTGTTTTAATTAAGATATAAAGTGAACAAATAACTGCTGTATCAAAGGAGGACTATATTCAAATTCCAGCAAAAGTTACTGGGGAAAAAAAAAAAAAGCAGCAAACTAACATCCTTAATGTAGCTCAGTATAGTGGAATGTGAGGGGAAAAAAAGCTAGGCCAAATTCTCTGTTATTAATATATGCAAAGCAGAGGGCCAGAATTCTGTCCTGTGCATCTCTCTGAGTGCATTGTTGAGATGCAGCTTTGTTAAGCTGCAGCATCCAGGTGTTTCCAGATTTAAGGTCTGAGCAATACCTGAAGTGTTGCTATGTTTAGAACTCCAGAAATGCTGAGGAAGGTGATGGTGGCTGCAAAAATCTTTTCTGATGAGCTCCTGTTTTAGTCTGGAGTGAGAGTCTTGCTCTAGCATCAGTGCTATTGTGTGCTAAACTGATATACAGAAATACTTGGGACATCTTCGTGAAGACTAGACATGCAGGTGGTTCTTTACAAGATGCAGTGTGAAGAGCTCACCAGTGTTCCTGGGAGGCAATTTTGGAGAGAGAGGCCACTCTCTACTCCAGCTCAGAAAACAAAATCCAAACATTTTTGGGGAGTATGCAACTTCCCGAGACAGCTGCTCAGGCACTGTGTACAAATGGCTAGATAAGCAGACATGGCTTAAACCTCAAGGGCAAAGCCACAATGATGGAGAAGGAAAAGCACAGGAATGGAGGAAGGCAGGGTGCACCAAATCCAGTGGAAAGTACATGACAGAGGAAGATAAATTTATACTATCTTTCTTCTTGGGAAAAATAAAAGTGTACATCTGGGTCAGTGAAATTATGGCTTTGGGAGCAGGGAGAAAGGAGCAACAAAAAACCCAATCAAAACAAAAGCACAAAACCCAAAGCACCCCAAAACCCAGGAAGCAAAATGATATCCCAGATTCATGGGATGGGTCCTGCACTCTATACTCCGTAATCAGCACCATGAGCAAGGCACATGCATCTTGCAAACAGAGCAAAGTCCTAAGTGTATGGTGGTACAAGCTCTCATGTAAGAAAGTGGAGTCCCAGGCATAGAGTTAGTACTGAGCAGCGCATGCGCACAAAACGAGGCCTATATCAACTAGATAGTTGAGATCACCACAGACAGGACTGTAGAGGAGATCCCAACTTCTCAGCTGAACACACTGATTTCTCAGCCGAGATGCAGCTTAGCTTCTGCCTGGGAAGGACCGAAGGCACATAAAACCCCATGGGATTAGTCTCCTTGCTCAGCTGTAATGCAGATCTAATTTGTCATGAAACCTTTTCCCTAATAAAGGGGGGAAGGGAGAGGGGCCAATCACAGTGTAATAAGACTAGAAGCCTTAAATCCATACATATATATTAATATATTTTTAGGAGGAAAATAGAAGAAAAAAAAAAAAAGGGACTGAATGAAGATTATGTCATCATTTGTCACTTTGCCACAGAAGAATATGATGGGAATCTGTTACAACCACTCTATACAAGCTAGTTTCTTCTAACAATTCTTAAGAAGCAGGCTTGATTGTCAGGAAAATTAGGATTACAACCCACCTGGCAGTCCGGAATCGTTGACAAAGTTTTTCCACCAAGCTCTCTGACTGTTTCTCTTTTGTAATATATGAGAAGAGATGTCTGCAAAGTAAAAAAAGTGGCAAAGTTGAGAGCCCAGAGAGGAAACGCCATTTCTGCCTATGATACCATGAAATTTGGTCAAAAAGGAAACCCTCTAAGACTTAGAAGGCAGGCATTCTTTATTGAAGTGCTGGTTGTATGGGGGATCTTTCCTCCTAACATGCATACCCTCATCCCGTAGCACCAATTATTTATACACAAAGTTGTTAATCATTCTGTTTTCTAATACATATGCATTGTTATTCACCTATATGATTGGTCAGTACATCCTCACTTGCTATGTAAATTATTAAGCATTCTCTGTCCCTTGTTCTTTTGAGGTGATGGTAAAATTTGGGTAGGTGGTCTGTGAGTTGGTGGTCATGATATCCCCCTGCTACATTTACCTTTCCCCCAGTTACTGCAGATTTTCACTGACTTCCCACTGCTTTTGGCAATTCCCCAATTCTTGGTGCCTATTAAGAGGATCTCTCTTCTTCAAAGGCCTAGTTGTTAGCTTTTCCCAGTTCCTGGTTAAAAGCAGACACTTTGCTATCTCTTGGCTCCTCCTCACCACCAGATCAGGTTTCACAAGGCCTTGGTAATTCCTTTACTCTTGTTTTGCTAATTGGGAAGATTCACTGCCTGCTGTATGTCAGTTCCCCACCTTTTGAGAAACTCAGATGAGGGAACCAGGAAGTCAGTATGTGGTTAGAGGGGGTCTGTGCTGCCCCGTGCAACTTAATTCCTGAAGCTAAAGAATAAACTCCTGCACCTAATGTTGCAGGCCTAGACTTGCAAGCATCAGCTGCTTGCAGGCATTAACTTGTGGGTATCACCTACACCATGGGATGTCTGCAGCTATCTTATCCTGTGATTAGCTGGGCAGTCCTCCAAAAGAAGACAAGATTGCTCTGCATGCCTCAGACTTGGTTCAGGAGAAGCTATACTCATATATATATTTCAAACAGTAATCACAGTCCCTGTTGGGGAACAGCTGCTATGACATTACATATAATTAAAATTGGATGTTTGCATCATAGCACCTACCTAGGATGAAACTAGTAAATCCAGCTAAAGCAAAGACCCTTTTAGGTCTGGAGTGAAAAGGACTTATGTCTGAGGTAGGAGGGACACTGAAAAGGCTGCAGTGCTGACTTCTGATCTGCTCTTTCCATCCAATTTTAAGAGCATGCAACACCTCCAGACAATCTCCTCACTTTACATGTTATGTTGGAAGACTAGTATGTCTGATAAACAGACACTGAGGGGAGTGGCGTGACATACAGTATTTTTTTTTTCTGCTCAAAGCCGTTCCTGTGACGTTTGTGGATTACTGTGAAAGTGAGTGTTACTTTGCCCTAAAGTGGGAACAGAGCCTAACAGAACTTAAATGCTAACCCGATCCCACGTTTTTCTTAGTTTCTTGAGGAAATGAGAGACATGAACTTTCACACAGTGAACTCCTTTTGAATTCTGCATGATGTCCTCGTAGAAATCAATTAATAGCTTCTATTTATTATGAAGGTCCTGCTAGCCTCCCTTTTTCTCGTACCAGCATTTCTGTTAAACTCAGTCAGGTGGCCACTAGCCTTGATATAACTGCTCTAAACACATCCTTGTTTAGTCTATGTTATGTCTACAACCAACATACCAAGTTTCTTTTCTCAGTTACAGAAAAGAGACCATATCCCAGTAGTCCTCCCTTTATACTTCTTCCAGCATTAATTAATCTTTTTTTAACTTAAGTGACCAGAATCATGGCAACATTCCAGGCAAGGTCTCACCAGCACTACTAATGCTTACCCATACATAAACCAGAAATAATTTGACTGCTAAAATAGCAAGTGGAATGCATTTCTAACTTTAGCCATAGTTTAACAGAAGAGATGAAATGATTTAACATTCAACCTTACACTTTGTTCTGCTAGTTTTAATCTGTTATTACTGTAACCCTTTCATTTTCCACAAGTTAGTCCTTTAAGAGTGATGCTCCCTCCACTATCCCCCATCTTTTCTACACCTCCTTATTCTCCAGTTTGGCAAGTATCCCTGCAGCATAAGCCCCTGCTTACTTCCTAGGCTGTGCTTTTGTCCACTATGGTCTCAAAGTTAAACTGGATCCTCTCAACATTTTCTGTAATGCTACATGGGAAAACAGCTCAACTTCAACTAGTATTCCCTCCTTTTCCCCATTTAAAGGATATGATGCAGCGTGCTAACTGATGATCAGGTCTTCTTTAAAATTAATTAGCTGTAGACTAATTTGATAGCTCTCTACTTTGTTAAATCAATATTTGCCAGACACCTCCAGTTCTCTCCCTGTATGTTGTTGGAAGTCAGAGAAGTCCATCTATAGCTGCCTTAACCACACCAGTCACACTTTAATGCAAGTGCTGCACTTACTCTATAGGTCTGTGGTAATACCTGCAGTTTGACATTTATTCAAAATTATACTGCAAATTCCAAAATTATGTCCCATCCTTTTAATACATGCCTTCTTGTTTCTGTGATGGTTTGCTTCCACTTCAGACACTGACTTCCCCTTCTACATGTGCTGTCAGCAGCTACATGCTGTATTTCCCATTATTTCACATTACCATCCTTACTGAAAGCTAAAGCAAAACGTCCATCTACTTTTGCAGCCACAAATTATTCTCAGTCTCAATTTCAGCCTTTTTCAGAGCCTTGGAATTCCTACCCGTCCAAATTTCCATCCCTCTTTCTAAATGCACTGGATTCTCATGGGCAGAAAAACTAGTTGGAAAAAAAAAAATCACTATTTTATTGTTCTTCTCTTCAGCAACAGCAATACTTTTCTTTCATCCAGCACTCCCCTCTGTAATCCACAGGGTTTCAGGCAACTCAGAAAAACCCTCATATGGTTAAATTTCAGATATGAGAGAAAGACTGCTCTAATTTACTACTAAAAACATAATTTGTGCTGTCTATGAGTAAGCAATACCCTCAGATTGAAATACTTGAATATGCCTCTATTCTATGGAGTAAGGCTTACTTGAAAGAGAAAAAAACAACCAAAAACCAACCAACCAACCAAAATCCCAAAACAACAACTCCCCCCAAAAAACCCAAACCTGGATCTTTTACTTTCACTACAGCTTTACTAAAATTCATAGAATCATAGAATGTTTTAGGCTGGAAGGGACCTCTAGTGGTCATCTTGTCCAACCTCCCTACACAAGCAAGGACATCTCTACACTTAGGTCAGGCNCTTGGCCTTGTTGAACCTCATAAGGTTCACCTGGGCCCACCTCTCCAGCCTATCCAGGTCCCTCTGGATGGCATCCCATCCCTCTGGCATATCAACTGCACCTCCTGGGTTGGTATCATCCACAAACTTGCTGAGGGTGCACTCAATGCCACTGTCAATGTCATTAATGAAGATATTAAACAACACCAGTCCCAGCACAGACCCCTGAGGCACACCACTCATCACCTTCCTCCACCTGGACATTGCTTACAAAAATCCAGTAAGCAACCAAAATGACAAAGGTGGTAGAGTCTTTAAAATCTGTTGTGTTCTCCTAATGTTGTATATCCATCTTCTCATGCATAAATGCAACTGTTTTCAGAGAGAAAGCCATTTTGAATGAGCCAGTAGAAACTCTTTGTGGAGTCTCTCCTCACTTTCAAATATGTGGTTTTAGAATCAATTCTCCTCAGAATGACTCCATTTCAGATACAGACTGAAATAGTTAGATCAAGGGGAACCGAAATCTTTTTGCATATGTTACTGTATTCTCTCTTCCCTGGATCTGTGCACCCCCTCGCCCCCTCTTCCTTTGCATAAACATAGTCCTGGTCAATACAGATTTCTTTAATCCCAGAATACCTCATAATAGTGTGGAAAGATTCCTCCTCTATACCGCAGTTAGGATCCGAGAGACGACTGATAATGTCTGGAAGCAGGTTATAGATGGCATTACCCTGTGCAGAATATGAGATTCTACATGAGATACACAATTATGAAGGACAGCTCAAGTCAAGCCAAATAAGCTATCTAATTAAAATTGACTCCTTTCTCCCCACCCCAAATCTACTGACTGAAAACATCAGCTTTTTGAAATTATTTGTACACAGCCAGCCAAAGCTATCCCTGAAGCTAAGGGGAGGGAAAAACCAAGCAACCAGTAAGGTAACATCTGTAACCCTTGGTTTGCAACAGCTCTGCCCTTTGCCAGACCTGGATGCTGTTTCTTTGCTTTCCAACCTGGTCACAGCCCAATAAAAAAAAGCAGTTCAGCTCAAGGACCTGCCTCCCATCTTGCCTGAAAAGGCCCAGTCCAGATTCCCTTTTCCACCTTTTTTCCACTGTTTTGTCATAGACCCTGCAGAGATAGGAAGCCAGTGCAGTCAGGCGTCCAGCTCTGCTTTCAACAGACCAAGTGAAGATAGTAAAGCCCCGGTATCATTGCAGCTTCTCAGACAGTAAATCTCAAAAAACTGAGGGGCACTACAGCAGCCTTCACATTGAATGAGCAGTGTCCAGGGGGCAACGCTGCTACTGTTCTTACCTGCTTGGGCTGTAACTGCTTCAATTTAAGTATGCCAGTGTCACACAGCCAAGAAGAACTTAGAAAGGTTTCAGAGATGGTGCACTGCCTGAGCCATAAAGTCAGGGAACTCTGTTGTAAGGTCTAATGGTAAGCTGCAGAAAACTGTTCCCAACCCCGTGCTAGGTGTACAAAAGAAAGGAAAGGGACAAGCACTGGTTTGGAGCTTGCCCTCTGGTGTGGATGTACAAGGTCAAATTCAGCAACATTAAGGTTGAAACAAAACTTGTGTTGCTAAATTTCCTTTATCCTACTCTCATTTAGGCAACATAGAGGGACAGACCACCACTACACCACTAACACACCTTCTCCAGGGCTTCTTGTGTCATTGACCCAGCCCCCCTCCACCAGCCCTTCACCACTCTTGTGAACTAAGGTCCCTGAGCATCCACTTGCCTTGTTGGAGAGTTCACTGAAGAAGTTCTGAGCCACCTCCACGATCTCATCCTCTGGGTCTATAAGCAGCGTTGCCATTTCGCTTACTTGGCCCTTCACTTTTACCATGTCTTTGAGGATGAGATGAGTCATCACCAGTCCTGCTGTTAGTCTCACGCTTGGACAGGGGTCCCGCAACCTGAGAGAAGCATACAGTTACTACAGAAAGGAGCTAAGCATCTCCAAGTTACCGATAGCCACAACTGCCTGTTCCACAGACCAGGTCTATTGTCTCCCTGCACTAACAACTTCAAATTTTGTTTCCTGGATCATTCTCACCTTCCAAAGGCCCAGTGTCACCTTTCCACAGAGCTCTCATCACCTGTCCTCTCCTAGCAATGAGTGTAGCATTACCTGGCATAGAGATGTGATGTCCAAGGCTCCAGTAGGTTGGGGAAACGGACGGCCATATCTCCTACTGCAATAATGAGGTTGGATCTCACAGCAGGCAGAGTGGACTTCTCCATCATAGTGAACAGCAGGCGCAAGTGGGAGTCACAGAATTCAGAGCTGACAAGACAGGGTAGAGAAAAGAAAGCATAGATACCAAAATCCCACCTCTCAGCAGCAAGACAAAAAATAAAAGAATCAGATCTATGAATGCTGTTTTGTGTTTGTTCTCTTCACATGGAAGGAGTTGCAGCATTTGCTTGTGCTCTAGTACTGGGAAGAGAACACTAGCATGGCTGGGTGCTACCTGATCAAGCAGAGTTTGCAAAAAGTTAGGGCTGCAGCAGTCGAGAATGCTGGATCACTGTAGAGCCCAGGGTTGTTGCAGATCTTGAGCACCAGTGGAACAAAGGCAGAGAACAGGTGGCTCCCTGGAGAGTGACGTAAAGACAGCAAGCATGAGAGCACTGCTTGTGCATCGCTCTTTAAGAACAATTACTTGTTCTTAAAGAGTAATTACTTACTCTTTAAGAACAATTACTCATCCCAGAACTCCTGCAAACTTTAGAAACTGCTTGACTCACTTCCACCATTGAAAAACCACCTCCAGTGAGGCAGAGCAAAGAAACAGCCAACCTATGTACAAACTAACACTGGATAGACAGCATCAGTGTTTTCTTCTGAAGGGAACAGCCTTCTTCCTTCTGGATCTGTTACCCGCTGTACCTGTTCTTTCACAAGCAGATGGAGCCAGTGCTCATTGGTGGCAGCCACACTTACCATCTAGAAGTTCTGTCTCACAAATACTGCGGATGAGCTCAGCCTCGGTGTCATCAGCTGAGGCTCCCACGAGGCCCAACTCCTCCTCCATAGTGGTCTCCTTTCCTGTGCTCTGTGCAGAAAGGAAAACTGTAAAAAAGATGATAAGCAACAATAACCCCTTCCTTCATGAAGCACTCTTCTCTCAGGTGAGAGGCACATGCATGTTACCAGCAGCATGACAAGAGCTCAGAACAACTGACTGACAAGTTTTATAACCCACTTTTCCCTGAGAACTGAATGAAGCTGTGAAGGCTAGTCCAGGATTTGCCAATCCACATGCCACAGAACACCATACAAAAAAAAGTCCAAGCTACTGAAGCTATTAAGCTGACACACATATAGGACACATCAGGCATCAATGCCCAAGCACAACACAATTTAAGGAACATGCTAATCATAAAAGTGAGAAGTCCAAAGTGGCCTTTGAATTGCTGGTCTTGTGAGCAAGGCAAAAGCAACACAAGTAAAGAAAAGACATTGCCCTTGCATGGGGACCAAATCTGTATCCAACTGCTGCTTCTTGGAAAAAGCTTATAGTAATCTCCTCCTGTAGTGACACTGATAAGCACAGTAGATGAGGAAATGAACTACAGACTGCTCTGGACACAGCAGTACAGGCATCTAACAGACACTGGATACCTAGGGGGACACAACATTTTTCTCTATTCTTACCCAAGAAAGTCAGAGTCAGTACGCTCCAGAAAACGTTCTGAGGCAGACCTAACCAAACAGAGTATTTCTACCATACAGATCCCATTGAGAAGGCTACTATTAAACTTTCATCATTACTATACAAGAGGGGATAGGACCCTCAAACCCTACAGACCAAGGTTCCAGAAACCCTTTTCCAAAAACTCAATGCACAAATATGTGTTTTCCTGCAGTTGCTGCCGGTGGTGAAGGTTGCACTGGTAAAACAGGAGGTGATGAACAGAAAGGAAATGTTTGCCTGAAGCAGGAAGATAAGCATGGACAGGACATCACCCTTTATTCCTTCCTCTCCACCTTTTCAAAACCCAAGACCAGTGTGAGAGTTTTATTGAATAGGGTCATTCAAGGACCTTAGCTCTCCTTGTCAACCCTGACCAACAGATGTCCATTTCTATTCCCAAAGCATGCATTGCCCTGGAACTCATGCATCCTCAGGAGTGCATTCTCCAGAAGTTTGCTGTAGCAGTAGTTAGGACACTGGAAGAGCTATCCAAAAAGAAATCTCAGTTCTCACCTGGGGTCTCTGCTGTTTCTTCGTGCTGCTGACAGAATGCTTCTTCTCCTCCTCTCTGAGGATGCAGCGTCTGCATAGCTCTGTGCCCACTGACACTTCCAAATACACTACCTGCTGCAATGCCACCTGTCCCACAAGGGACACCAGGTGCATCAGCAGGAATGTGGGCAAACTGCTAGCACCATCAGAGACTCTGCTGGGAGAAATTCCTGGATCTAGTGGAGAAAAATTGCCACAGTTCATTGTTGATCTAGACCTCTTCCCTCATCAGTTACTGCCAAGTCTCAACATATAACTCATCTCCATGCTCCACAGACTCCTTCACAGCACTTGCACTCTTCCATGCCAACACCTCCACTAGCCCCTCAGCTCTGTCCTCCTCCTGTAGTTAATCTAGTACACCCAATCACAGCACCATGGTTACAGATGGATACATGGTTACCATGGGTACAGATTTCATTCACCAGCTTTTTTCCTCACCATCTTTCTGCCCTTCAGCCTCCTGCAGCTTCTCCAGAACCTGCAGACTGCACTCCTGCAGGACATGAGCACATATCTCCTCTGCCCCTTCTGCAAGCTGATAGATGAGAATTACCGCTGCCTTCATGAAGGTCATCCAGTGACTACTTGGCTGGGCAAAGCCTGATGAGAAGAGGGAAGAGTGTACCACACAAACCAGTGACAACACAGACTATCTCACAGCTCAACTTTACCAAACCTACTGCTGACTTGAGCTCACCTTGACTCACAGCCTTGCTCAGGCAACCAAAGAGCATGTGGTCCTGTGGCAGTCGAAAAGGTACATTGTTCTTCCCCGGTGCTGGCTGCAAAGAGAACAGATGAGTTACTATCTTACCATGTAAGAGGTCCCCACATGCCTGTCCTGGTACATAACCTTGCTGTGTGCACAATGCCAATCAAACCAATGCCAGGCCCATGGCAGAGACATTCCAGTACTGCTCTGCAACTAAACACACAGCAGGGATATTACTGAGACTTTTGAAGGCATGGTGACAGCACTGGGTAGATTTAAAGCTTGGCCAAATAATCCCAGGCCAACCCAGACAGTTCCACTATTTCACCTGAAACCAAAGTAACTCTTTTGAAATCTCAAAATGACTCTTCTTAAATCTGATATTATTTACTCATTCTCCACAGTGAATGAAAACCTTTAGATTATCTTCAGCGTTTTCAACAGTAAGTCAAATTAGATGCTCTTACCTAGGGGTACTCCAGAACCATGAAGTTTTATTTAAAAGCAAAATATAATCAGTAGAAATAATAGAGAATAACTCTGGATCCAGCATCACCCCACACTTGGGCTATTGCATATACTCTGTAACAGTCCCATCACATTTTAGGTTGTGAACAAGATAACCCAGAGCACTACTCAACCAAGTATGACAATGCCTGAGATATCCTGGCATGTCTCTATCTTGCCTGTTAAGACATACTTGACCAAAACAAGCTACTATATGAGGATTTACCAGCTTTCAGTAGCTGGAACTGAAATTTCTCAGTTCACCACAATCCTCCACTCTGTACTGAATTTGTGGTTGGTGACGGGGAAGGTAAGGAAGAGCTACCACAGTCATTCAAGTATCTACAGCTCAGTCCCTTCTCACACACAAACTTAACTGCAGAGTTAAGTCAACCTAAAATTACATTAATTCATTAAGGTCCTGTGGTGACATCCCCAGGGGAAGGGGCAAACACAGAATGACAGTGCTGTGTGAAGGAGGGCTGCTTTTATGCTAGAACTTCTGAAGCAAAATGCCCTAAATGCTTGAGTCAAAAATACAGGTTTTTTCCCCCAAGTACATTAAAAAAATAAAGTATAAATTGTTCCCTCAACAAAGAAGCCATCAACCATCATGTTGTAAGTACAAAATGGACAGGTTTGAAAACCTTACAAGTTTTATACTCAGCTGTACAGCTGACAATTCCCAAATACCAACTAAATAGAGCAAAAGAATCACAACACCAGAAAACATCAGTAGAGGACAGGGCTTCATGGTTGAGGAAACACAAATCAGTTTAAAACTAGGGGTCTGAGGAAGACAACTGAAAGAAAAACAGATTTTGAGCACTGAACTCTTTACTAATTGAATTCAGCCTGTTGCTTAATGAAAATCCTTTTATTACATACTCACTTGATGTGTGCTAAGCTTTCTAGAGTGCTGCTGAGTGGTGCCAACCTACTTAATTTCAAAAATTGGTAAAAATTTAGTCACTTCTCTCTCTCTTCTCAATACAAACCATCTTCCCCACTTTGGTTTTTTGATAACTGTTTCTGAATGACCTCAAGAACAAACTAAAACTCTTACCTTAGGGCCACTGGCAAGTTTGGAGATGGCACTGCATACTTCCTGAGCCAGGAGATAGTCTTCACATACCTTCTCAGACAGCCCTACTGTCACCAAGACATCCAAGTTGCTACCTATAATCTCTGGCTTCCCTCTATGGAATGGAAGAGATAGGGATATTACATGAGTTGATATTGAAAGTTTACACAAGTATGGATAACCAAGAGAAATACTCCTTGTACCCGGCAGAAGGTAGTGGTTTGAATAAGCATGGGAGGGGCGGAAATTCCATCCAATGACTCAAGATATAGCTGTAGGAACAGCAAGCAATATTCCACAGATGCCTATGTAATCCATACTCAACAAGAGATGAGCTTCTCCAAAGTGAACAACACTGGGCACACTATCTCTTAGTAAAGAAAGAAGATTCTTGACTCTTCTTTCTTATCAGAAAGGAGCAAAATGTAGAATCATAGACTTCTTGAAAAGGTAAGACAAAGAAACATGTTACAAAATAGAGAAGAGTCCAGCAGCTCACAACTGGTGGCACATGCCACTTCTTCCCCTACTGTGGGAAACAAAAAAACACAACAAAAAACCCCCAAGACCCAGGCCTACACCCCACCCTCTTTCTACATGTGAAAGGTAGAATTGTATATTCCTCAGACCCAGCCTGATCTGAGGAATACAGAATTAAGTGGGTGAAGAAGGCAAGAACAAGATCTAATGTGTTTAAAAAGAGAATCTACAAAGTTCATTATGGGCATGTATAGGACAAAAGCAAAATCACCTCTCTTAGCAGGTTTGTGAAGAAGGCAATGCTGTCTTTATTTCACACACACATATACCCATGGACTCAACACAGGATCTCATGGGATACCTTGGAAACCTAGTTTTCTTTAAATCACATGATTTTAAGGAAGGATATTGAGACAATGTCTACAATTCTGCCACAAGCACATGGGATGGAGTGGTTAAAGTACCTTGGAAGGAATATCTAAAACTCAGACTGCAGAACTGGCTGTAAGCTCCAGAAACAGCTCTAGCTCTAGAGCCAAGAGCTTTGAGATCATCATTATGCAGGCCTATTTTTGACTGACAGAGGACTGAAGCAGGAAGAACAAGAAGAAATCTGCAGGTAAGCTAAATGCCAAAGGGTTACTGGGCTAGGAAACTGAGGAAATTAAAATCTTATTTATCTTACACTCTTTTAGTCCCCGGAAAGGGGAGCAGATTAATTTCCCTCCATGCTAAAGCTTCCAGACATCTCTACTCAGCAGCTTCTCACTGTTCTTATCCAAACACAAAGCTGCAGAGCTGTGTGTCAGTAAGCTCTGAGAAGGATGGACATTCAGAACACAAAGAAATTAATGCTGTCATACTCATTCAGAGACTACGTTAGTGGGACCTAGCACAACTAGGTTTAATTCCAGACTTCATTACCCCATGATTTGGTTACTATTTTTGAAGCTGCAGAATGAAGAGTTAGCTGATGCAGCACCCACAGTTCTTGAAAAAAATTCAAGTCCTTGTACATCCTCCCACTCAGAATTAGAATGGGTCCTGGGCTCACCGTGCCATCATCCCCAGCAGAGTCACAGCAGCACGTCGTTCTACTGATGAGCACTGAGATTTTTCTGTAAATCGCTCCCAAAGCAGCTGGATCACAGCAGGCTTTATTTCATCTTTCTGCACAAACTCCAAGATCTGGAAAAGAAATGCAATGAAACAAGTAGGGAAAGGCAGAGGAGTATGGACTTCAACAAAAGACATTAACTGCAGTGACTACCATTTTAATATAACAGACATTAAGATCACAAATACAATCCAACCTCAGACAAGGCAAGTACTCACTATTTCTTCTAAGCACTCTATTGTTCCTAGCGATGCATCCACCACGACGAGAGAGAGAGAATGCACCAGATTCTGGGCCCTGGCCCTTTCAAAGGGTAAAAATAACATAATTAAAATAAAAAAAAAAGTAAAGAAAAAGCAACTGTCACAATTACTCCCCTGTTTGGAGAGCTAAGGAGATATTGGATAAACTATTAGGTAACAGAGCTGATCCCTGTGGACAGGAAAACTTCCCCCTCCACAAGCTGGAATTCTCCAAGTCGCCCAGCTCAAGTGCCAATGAGTATGACATGGGCTCAAAAGTCCACTGCTTTGTGCATTGCGGCTCCTCCCAATGCTCAAAGACTCAACAAGAGGCACTCACCAGCCACTTCCCAGTTTGCTCTCAACCACAAGTCCAAGTACCATTCCCTAGAGCATAAGAAACTGAAAATCTCTCTATGAACAAATAAGGCCAGAGCTCAAACTGCAGGGGAGTCATCTCCAGGCAATGCTATCAAGAGGAAATAAGAAGCAGTGGGTGCTTTTTGTACAAATGAGGGTGAGGTATGGTGCATCTCAGCAGGGATCACACTTATCTTAGTGCATGTGTATCCAATAGGATTTACATGTAGGCAAATGCTAAGAAAAAAAAGCAAGTGCACAGTAGAAAGGAGACACAGCTCCTTTCTAGTGTGGAGGAAAACAAGCACACAAGCAGTACCCAGCTCCCACACCCAAATCCTCAATAAGGACCCCATTAACATCCTCTCATCTGCTACGATTGGTCTGAATGATATACAAAGAGAAATGTGCGTGAAAGCACCCAAACGATAATAATAGCAACCTTGGATAGTGTGAGGGATAAAGAAAAGGTGTATATTGAAAAAAATCAAGGACACAACTGACAGTAAGAAAACAAGTAAACACTGAGAAATGTGTTGTGTATATCAGAAGCTGAATGCTTACACTCTGCTAAGGCCACAGCATGCATTACTTGCCAGCAAAAAATCTGAGCGCTGGTAACAAAGCTACCTCCAACTTCAGAGTACACTGTATACCAGTTCTCATCCCAACAAGATGGATGACTGCAGTCATAAGAAACCCAAAATGGGGGAATAGACACTGGACAATAACTATGCCCACAGAGAGTGAAGTATCCAAGACTCTTAGGCATGGGATTACTCCATAACAACAGTTGACTCCCGAAGGGTTGAAAAAGCCATCCAAAGGAAAAAAAATCGGTTCATTGTGGACAATCAAGAACCCTGATGATCGGAGGGGTTTGCAACTGATACCTCTTGTTCCCTGTCACAACTCAGATCATTTGGGCACATGTATCTTGGTGCTTTGTATGGAGTGAAATTTATGAGAATGTTAAGTTTTAATGCCTGGTAAGAGTTCAATTCAAAATAATTTTCAAGCTTCTCCTTCCATAAGGTCTCACATGGATTTTTGCTAAATGAATTTCATACATATGAAACTATAACAAGCCAAGGGCAGAAGTTCAACAGTAGATCCCACAGGAAGATTGGGATACTCAGATATAGAACCAGCTCAGCATGAAGCATGGCAACTTTGACTTCTCTTCCTGTTCATACCCCATTCCTAACAGCTCCCCAAAAGAAGAAAGAAGGGGCAGGGGAAGGAAAAAAGGAGAAAAAAAAAAAAATTTTCTTCTGATTAGAAAGGACCATACCTCTCAGTATCCCCCCTGGGGCTCAGATAGAGCTGTCTGTAGGCACTCAGCACGGCCTCCTTAATACCAGCTTCTTTTGACCATATGAGAGGGAGCATTCTGCGGACTCCAAGCAGTGCCTGGGGCACACCAGACTGCAAGATTGTCACGAAGAACTCAATGGCTTCCTGCACCACTGCAGAAAGAAGGACAGTTGCATTAGTGCAGTTCTTTTCTAATCCTCATTAGAGAGGCCATTAAAACAGATTCATAGGTGTATGGCTCTCATAACAAGCTTTACAATCATCTAAGATCACTGCTACTGTCTGCAGAGGGCTCAAGTCAGAATAAAGTCACAAGTACAAAGGTGTAGATGTCTGGGAGGAAACAGGCACAGCTTAACAACATTAGATTTAGCAATATGTTTAGAATAGCACAGAGACCATGCTTAAGAAAGAAAATTCCCTTCTGGAAAACAGTAGCTTGGGTGGAAAAAAAAAAAAAATTTAAAAATCTCATGGTCACAGCAGACAGGACCAGCTGAATTAAGTCCCAGTGTGATGCTGTAACCAGACAAACTAAGCTATTTTATGTATAAATGGGGTAGGGAATAATGTATTTGATTCCAGCTTGACCACTCCTGAAATATACTGCCCAGTCTTCTGCTCATAAGGAAAGAAAAAGCATAAAGTTGGAGAGCATTTACAATAGACCTGCAATAATGATTAGAGAGACTGTACCATGAACAGTTCATAGAGTCTGACCCCCTGTTAAGTGGGAGCTTACACCAGAAGGCCCAACTTAAGAATCTGAATAAATATCCCCTCTCAGACAAGCTGGTATGCTTTCCCTGCCCCCAGTCACACCAGAAAATATGCATTTGCAACAGAAAAAAAAATAATCTTAAATCTTTAATTAAAAGCACAAATCAGAGCACACAAATCCCTTACCACCACCCCCTCACCCAGGAGCATACTGTCTCCAAATGGAGACAATGTCTTAGATGTCCATACAGCATAGGACAACAGGAAGGTAGAAATTTAGTAAAATCTGCACAGCCAAACCAAACCAAACCAAAAAACAAACCCCAAACTTCAGGTGTTTAAGTATCAGGTGAGGGACACCCTCTCAGTCTTGAACTGCAAATGACCTGTGAAGACACTGAACTCAGGAGTTCATTTTTGCGTGCACTAATGACATCCAAACCTTGCTGGGGAAGCCCATGAGTCCTAAATACAAATGAAGCTTCAGAACATTTGCATGAAGCTGGGGCATAGCACCTAGACCCATCTGCACCTCAGAACCATGCAAGTGGCTGGCAAGTGGATGTGCCGGCAAGGACGGAACAGGAGGGAGCTGTGCCCCTCTATGCCCCAGCCCCCTCAGTGGCACCAATTCATCATAAGCACTTTAAAAAAAAATCTAACTTGTTACAGTAGTTCTAGTATTAAATATGAATAGTTGAATTAACTCAGTGCTGCATCAGAAAACTGAGCAGGTTACAGAACCCAGCTTCACTGGCCATGCTTACTTTGGGAGAACCTCAGCTGAGATGAGGAACACAAATCCTCTCCCACAGGAGGCAGGGGAGCTTCTATAAATTAAGCCATTTTGGTCACCTGGATTTTAAAAACATTTTCAATCTTGATAGTTAAAAAATGGGTTCCTAAAAAGCCCAATTGTGCCCTAAGACAGCCCCTTCACAACACACATTTAGACAGTACTTGCTTTTCTGATATCCTAGAAGTGCCTGTGGCATCTGCTCAGTGAAAAGCAGCCCCTCCAACTTTTTCCCCTGGAGTTCCACCACTCCCATGTCTCTTCTCCAGCATGGGGAAAAGATCTGGAAATGCTGCATGGAGAAAAAGGGACCCATGGCTATTTCACACACCTGACACACAGTTTCCATACATCAACTTGCTGATCAGGCTCAAGGCTTCTGTGATTTTCGCTGAGAAGTTGTAAGCATCTTGCAGGTATTGCACCAACATCTCCTGTCTGACCAGCTCTGCTTGAAGCTGCTCTTCTGGTACAGCTTTTTCAGTCTCGGGACTACTGTTGCCATGTGGAGGATCCTCACTATTTTCACCTGGGCATGAACCTGCACAGCACAAACACTTGTTTGTGAGCAGTATTGAAGGTACAAGAGAAACAGGCATGGTTCAGGGCATTTTAACCCTTCTCTCTCCACCCCATAGGGACACCTTCCAAAAGCCAAGGACAAATATCCAAATTCTGCCATCAGACTTAGTTACAAAGACAAAAATCTCAGCATACTGTAGAGCAGGTTCCAGTACTACAATGTGATGCACCACAGAAATGCCAGAGGTGGAGAAAAGCATGGTCCATTTGGGGTAAACTCCAATAAATGCTGAAGGGGTTAATCTGAACTTGACAGCTCCCCAAAGATGGATGAGGCCCTAAAAAGGGAATCAGAGTAGGGAGAACCCAAACACTACTACTTCCCAGTGAAGTTTGTGCAAGTGTGTAGAATTGACAAAGTTAAGAAGATTCTTAGATGGTAGACTTTTGATAGAAATGAGCTCTCAAGGGGATTGGCTAGGAAACCTTATTCTGAAATAAACACTAAAGATAAAGCATGTGAAGTCTTAAAAATATACACAGAGGCTTGAGACCCAGATAAGCAAAACTCTGCTTAAACCAGATACTGGGTTGAGGCTGTTAAGGGTAAACATTATGTGCCACCACCTGTTCATGAAGCTGAACTCCTGACAAATTCAGACAGGACAGAAAGGTGTGAATGGATAACACTGGCTTTGCTCCCCTCAGCAGGTATTATGGGAGCTAAAGCATCAGAAATGCATTTCTACTGGAAAAATGTAACTGTTCCAAACAGAAATCAAGTAATAGGACTAATGTGATCCAGCCAAAATGCCAAGCCACTAGATGAGATCCAGAGATGGTGCAGCTCTATGCACTGTCAAGTTCACACAGACCAAGTCCCTCAGGTCAGGAGGGACAGGGCATTCCATAGGATTTTGGTCTAGCTCTGGCATCAGCCTGGACTTAGGGTAGAGACAGAGTGATCTGAAGTAGTTACCTGTATAAAGTCTCTTCAGAATACCCAGGATTGTTTCCTCCTCATTTTCTTCCGTAGGGCCACTGAAGGGCTCCCTCCCCTGGAAGCAACACAGGGCCTTCTGTGTAAGGTGGGCTGCACTCCTGGACAATGACATTGCCCAAAAGAAGAACATCAGAAGCTCATTAGGGCAGGACACAAGGGAAATTTTGCCCTGAACACTTGGGAAAGCAGCTCCTGCTAGCATTTTTGTGCTGGGTGCCCATGTCAGTCTTCCTACAGAGTAATGTTACTGGAAATCATCCTTCTATTCTGGAGCTCACAGAATCACAGAATGTTAGGGGCTGGAAGGGACCTTGAAAGATCATCTAGTCCAACCCCCCTGCTAGAGCAGGATCACCTAGATCGGGTCACATAGGAACGCATCCAGGCAGGTTTTGAATGTCTTCAGAGACGGAGACTCCACAACCACCCTGGGCAGCCTGTTCCAGTTCTCTGTCACCCTCACCGTGAAAAAGTTTTTCCTTATGTTTACCTGAAACCTCCTATGCTCCAGTTTGCACCCGTTGCCCCTTAACATTGGATGTCACTAGGAAGAGCCTGGCTCTGTCCTCCTGACACTCACCCTTTACATATTTATAGACATTAATGAGGTTACCCCTCAGTGTCCTTTTCTCCAGGCTAAAGAGACCCAGCTCCCTCAGCCTTTCCTCATAAGGGAAATGTTCCACTCCCTTTATCATCTTAGTGGCTCTGCGCTGGACTCTCTCAAGCAGTTCCCTGTCCTTCTTGAACTAAGGGGCCCAGAACAGGACACAGTATTCCAGATGT
>VYZX01000777.1:4484-36255 GCA_013401335.1 Brachypteracias leptosomus
AGCGTAAACTGTTGCATGGGAAACAGCAAAGGCCTTTGTCCATCTACTGCACACAAAGCCCAGATGTAGGAATATACTGACATGAGCAAAGGAGGTGCTGCAGAGAACCTACTGTCAGCTCTTAGAACCACAACATATGCCACAACCAAATCCTCATCATCCCTCAACAGAAATCTCCATTTACCCAGGTTTAAGACTGCAGTGACTAGTGCCAAAACAGATCCGTAGCATCAGGATGACCCTTCGTTCACTGAACAGCTGATTGTCAAAGATGCAGCTACAAACAAAAGCAGGTGAAGATGGCGAAACCTAGAACAACCAGTTCAGCCAACAGAATACTGTCACTGGCCTGGCTGCTAAATCAGATTCTGGCTATTCATTTCAAAATTCATTTTGGGTTTTGTTCACAAATGCAAGGCCCTGGGAATGTCGGGGTGGGGGCGTGTGTGTGTGTGTGTTTCTGGGCTTTGGGGTTTTTCCTAGTGAAAAACTGGCATGAAATTGATTTATACTTCACAGAAAAAGACAAAACACGTTACCTGGTATCCAGATTCTAATCTCCGTGAAGATTCTCTTGCGCTATATGCACCAGCTAAACTGTTTCCAGTCAATGTTCTAGATCCTAGCGAAGAGCTGGAGGCCTGAACAGATATCCTCCGAGGAATTCTTGAGGGTTTTGACTCCATTCTTTGTATCCTGTATAAGGACACACTGATTATTTTCTCTTTTAGAAGCGGGGATCTACATGCAAAACATGTACAAGTCATTCTAAGTGTATCATAAATATGACTCACACATACAAATATTTACACAGCACTTTGGTCTGACTGTGCATCAGTAAGGTGGGCAAATGAGTTCTTATCCTAGTTTTTGTAACCTCCTCCTTTACATCTCCCATTCCATGTTAGAAAACCAGAAACATAGCCCCTTTCACTATTCTTATGTTAAAATATATTATTGCTATTATTGTCCAAGTGGAGGTCCCTTAAAGAACTCTGCAGCACTAGTGTTAGCACAAAACGAGCCAGGAGTCTGGGAAAGTGTCCTCAGATTTCCAGAATTCACATATTACTTTTTTTTTCCCCCATGGACTGCATCTGAACACTTGCAGAAACTACAGTCGGGCTTATTCTTCAGAGTCAAAACTGTGAAACTTAACCCTCCTGTGAAAAAAATACCTTTGCAGTCTACCTGCCTCAAAAAAACCCCATTTAACTTATGCAAAGACAAATCCCATGAAAATTAATGCATACAAAAGAGCACATGCTGTCTCACAGGTATATATAAATTTACCTTTGAGTCACTGAGAGTTTATTTGCTCTTTTATTATTTTCAGACATTTTAAAAGTAATGTCAGTGCCTTTTCTGCATAAGAAGTGATCCTGTAGTCAGTCATTGCTGTCCTTGAAAGGATATCTTGACTTAAGAGTATCTTGCTCAAGAACTCCAGATAGCTAACTGGTTTGCCAACATTCCCACATTCTTCTTCCTTGGCATGGTACAGATCACAAAAGGCAGCTCTTAAATAAAAAAATTTAAGAGAACTGCAGTATCCCCAGTGGTGTGGAAAAAGTAGCACAATAACTAACAACTCTCAAACAGTTGGTTGAGAACTCCAGTGATACAGGTGATTTGCAGAAGTGGTACAATCTGTTTTATTTAACTACTTTTAATTCTGGACTAACCTTCTGAGAATGGGAATAGCTGTATCAGGAAAAAAAAACGCCAACCAGTAAAGCACAATTTTTTCCACACATGAGGCATACTGATCAGTAACACCATCTGTGAAAAGCTGCTGCATCAATCCCGATATACCTCATGTCTGGCTGCAGTTTCAAGTTGAGTTCACATACTCAGGACTTCTAATCTTAGCTGAAAGTCATGCTGCGTTACATATTCTACCTGGTAAATGCTAGCTCCTACAGAACCCCATTGACCAAACAGTTGGGCAGCTGAGGCTAAACTTCCTTAATGGAAGGTTTTTTAAACTGCCCTGGTGCCTGTGTAGTTGCTAGCTTTATAACACAGGTCACAACAGAGATATCACCAACCCATTCACTTTTGCCAGAGACATCACCAGTTAAACAAGATCAGTTCAGGAATCCAAAATTCTCACTTGCCTAATTTTGGATTAGGAACCTGAAATTATGACTTAGTTAAATTTCCTAGATCACATTTAAACCCCTGAGTAGATACTGAGCAACTGCAAGCAGTTCTCAAAAGTTGCAAATACAGGTGCATCGATAGGAACACTGCTTAGAGCATTTTTAAGTACAGAACACTGTCAATTGTGGAAATATGAAAGAAATTCAGTAAGGACAAATCTAATAAATCTAAGCCACACCACTTTGAGTGGATCATTTGTGCAATAAAACACAATGATCCCATTTCTCCATATTCTAACATTAGATAAGACACTGTAATGATGGTTAATTTAAGCTTTAGCACAATCTGCCGTAACATGCACTGCAAGTCTAGTACCTCTAGTCTGAAGCTGCACTGAGTATGGAAAAGTATTCAAGTTGCAAACTGTGAAGCTAAATTAACATCGCAATAATACAGATTAGGGTGTATGCTGGACAGGACAGCTGTAGGTCTTGGGGAGATTGACAACCAAAACACTGTTTATCTATATTCTATCCTGATACAAAATATAAGGGACAGACACACAGAACGGATCCAGTTCTTTACTCTTCAGTACTTCACAAAGAGTGCCAGCATTATCACTTTTATTATGGATCATGCTGCTTCTGGATTACTTTGCTTCACAGAGATACGCAATGAATTAAGTAACACAGATAAAAGTCAGACATAGACATATGTAGAATGCATAAAGCTTCTAGAACAAGGGATGGAATCTCCTACCAGTAGAAATGAATGTCCAAACAAACAGGGGGAAGAGACAGAACTCTAAGAAGCTGTAAGAACTTCAAGACTAAATTAGAGATCATCTAATACTAATAAAACAGACAAAATAGGAGCATTCAGATAAGAAAGAACAGAGTGGAAGACTGTGAGCACCAGAGCCAACTATCTCTAGAAGATGAAATGGAGTTCAAGATTAGCAAATTGCTTCTACAAACACACATAAAAAGGCACAAGACTAATTTCTCCTCCAGTGGTAAACTCAAGGGGACAATGTTACCAATTGGCTTAATCTTATAAATTAGCACAGGTTGTGATTTCAATCTGAATTATGTCAGGATGATACTATTTCTATAGTACTTTCTTTCTCCAAGTAAAGAAGTCTTGCAGAAATTATACACAGAAAAATGTGTTAAAACATGATAAAGGCAGCTCCATAGAAAAGGCAAAATTTAATATCAGTTTATGAATACACAATATGAATAATTTCTTTAATATAACCATACATTTTTTTCTGCAGTCCTGGCCTCAGCCAGCACAAGAGAAGGAACTGCCATGAAGATAAATCAGAATTGGGTAAGAACAGGCATTTGATAAGAGCAACCCTACCTTGTTTGATGCAGAAGTGGAAAGGTACTGAAAAAAGGTCTAACGGTCTAGGCAAAGAACTGCTCAAGGAAACTGCATTTTATCTTTGCCTTGCAACAAAGATTCAGTGATGTGAAGCATGTCATTCAGATTAATAATTTTAAAAAACACTAAACAAGAGCTCTTCAATTTCTGGGCATCCATCATAAAATTTACTTGGACTCCAACCAGCAGAAATCATAAATACGTATATCTGCAACTGAGGTCAATGGACCCATGACTTGAATATATTAGATAAAACTAGACACTAGGCATCTCAACGTTGGTAACAAACACTAGTAAGAAGTCTTTTCCTCACAGAGCTCTTTGAAAGCCATTTTACGCACCGCATCTTGGAAGCTTGAGAATCTGGCTTGAATACAGAAAATACACATATAAGGCTTATGCTGATCATGGTAACGCAATGAGGCGGTTATGAGGTGAACATGCCAAGCTATCACAGGACGGAGCGAGACAATGGCCTCACAAGAAAACAAAATATTATTAAAGACACAATATTTGTCTGCAAGGAGAGTATCATGTTTTTATAGGATATTTCAGAATGAGAATGGTTCCTTTTTACAGTATCAGCATCTTGAGGGGTTTTCTGAACATGCACAAAGACACTCAAATTAAAACCTTGAACGTTTTGTTTACCTACATAGGAATTCAAGAAATCCCAAGCAGTAATTAACATGTTGTAATGAGTTCTATATGACAAAGCAGTCACCTCAATTTACTCAGAAGGTAGTGAGGCCAAAAGGTACTCATATGACACTTGCTGTGCCCTTCACCTTGCAACCTCAACACACTATCCAGGCAAAATACACCTCTGGCTTCTCCATCATTTTGACGCTACTCATGCTGGTATCCAACAACAGAGAAATCAGAAAGGGAACAGGCGGGTGAGACACACTCTTCTCATCAAAGTGACATATATTACAAGCTCAGGCCATGCTATACAACTTAACAATCAAAACCTCAGGGAAAAATCTAGAAACAACCCTTGTGTCTCCTGGAATAAGGGATATATGTGATGCCTCTTAAGACTTGGTAAGAGACCAAGTTCTGAAATTAAACTTTAAATTTAAAGTTGTACCTGGGAAACGACCAATTTGCAATGGGAGGTGGAGCTGAACAGCCTATTTTGAGTACACAGCTAAAATGTCCTGCCTTTCTTGATCTGTCATCCCTCCAACATTATAAAAGATCAACTAGACATAACACAGCCACAGATAGAGATAAGGAGATAAAAGATTCAAGAGATCTTTGTTGGAAAACAATGTAATCTCAAAAGGTAAAAATAACACAAACAGCAAATACTTCAAATAAAACCCCCTCACTCCTCCTTTCTTCTGCCCCGAATCCCTCTACTGAGAAATGAGTGGCAATTTGAGGTTATCATGCCCAACACTAAGGGAAGCCTTTACTAGCTTCCATATGCTTTCCACTAACAGCTTAAAGCATTCTTGTAGCCTCAAATGGAGATAAGCACATACTTCACTTCCAGCTCCTAAATTCAAGTTTTCTACCCTGGAACTATGTGGTGACCCTTGAAAGACTTGACCTTTTATGTCTATAGGTTTTTGTATGGTTTGATCAAAAGGCTTTCTCGCGAGCAATTTGGGATCACGTGTCTTCCTCACTGTTTACTCACAATCATGGTTTTATGACAAACAAGATGGAGTTCAAGGACAGTTCCCTTAGCCTGCGCAGTTCTTTGTTCGGGATATTTTCTCAACCTTCAATCAAGGAAGGCTGACAAAAAAAAAACCTCAGTAGCCTCTCAGGAGTCCCACGAGCAAGAACAGCATTTACAAATGCCGATCGTCTGCCTACGCTGTTGCAGCAGCTGGTACCATGACGCTGTGCCGACCCCCCAGATGGGAGCCTGCGGGTGCTCCGCAGAGCCTCTGGAGAGAGCACCAGACCCTTCTCCCCAGGCTTGAAAGAAGAGGCCCGGCCAGCAAGGTTCGGGCCCCGGCACCCGGTCTGCGCCCGCGCTCCAGGGCAACGCCGAGCCAGGGATCGCGCCAGGCGGAAGGGCAGGGCCGCTCCTGCGCCCCGACACCGCAGAGGAGAGGCTCCTCGGAGGGAGAGAAGGAACGAGGGGACAGAGTGCGTCACAAGCTCCGCTGCCGGAGGAGCCGCGGAGGGGCGCGGCCCCCAGAGCGCTTCGCGAGGAGAAGGGCGGAGGAGCTAGGCGCCAGACCCGAGACAAAATGGTTCCCCTGGCCCTGGCGCGGAGCCGCCGGCCCCGGCGCCGCACACAGGCGCGAGCTGGGCGCACAGGGACATCGTCCCGTTCCCGACACCGTAAGCAGCGCGAACTCACCCTCAGGACGCAGACATTCAGGAGCTGAGGACCCACCAGAAGGGCCGGGCCCACAGACCGCCGCACCAGGCCAGCCGCCGCTCCCTGCCACACAATGGCGGCAGCGCCGCGGCTGCGCGTTACCGCCCGCGCCGCGCCCCGCCCCGCCCCTGCCCAGCTCTCGCGAGACCCGCAGCCTGGCGGCGCGTGAGGGCGCGGGCCGGGCCAGGGCAGGGTCTGCTTACTTCTCGCGGAGAAATGGAGCCGACTTTCAAGTCCAGCGTTCGGCCTTAAAGCTGCAAGTAGAGATTTTGAGTTTTCTTCCTATGCTACATACTCTTCCTAGTTTCAGTAGTGTTTTATAATAAACCCACCGCGTCTCGCGAGCGGCAGCATTTAGCCTGGATTCGATGGCAGCTGCCCGGAGGACACGGTGGGATGGGGATGTTGAAGAAAAGCCTCTTCAGCTGCAAAGGAATGGAAATGACATTCATTTAAATTGTATTCAGGTGTCAGTTTTGTCCTGAAAGCAGTAGACATTGGCAGAAATTTTTACTTGAGGGGAGGATGACTTAGGAAATCAGGAGAGAATCTTAACAAATAAATTATGGTTTCTAAGTGTCCCAACCCACTGCAGAATATGGCAGAGATCTCACACTATTGTGTTTTCCGTGAAGGCTTTGAGGAAAACGTGCCAAGTTATTACCACGGGGTCTAGATTTGTGTCACTGAGCTCACAAGTCTTAGTATTTTACTGATCCAATATCCATCTGTCATCAGTCTATAGCGGGGCTTTCCTGAATCCCAGTATCATGGTGAGTGCCCTAGATTGTGGTGTTGTGAGTCTGTAGATAGAGGTGTGCAATAGTAACAGGCTGCCCATTCTTTAAGGGGAAAAAAAAAAAGCAAAAAGAGAACAAAACCCAAAACCACAGCCTAAAAAAACATGACCAGCCACCCTGGTACAGCGCTACAACACATACAAATTCAATGTGTGCGTGCATAATAGCTCTGACAGATCTGGGACGCGTGTAAGACCAGCCTGGCTGGTTAGAAACTAGCCAGGTGGCATTTCTAAATTATAGGACAGTCCTGTGTTTAGCAATAACCTTGATTCTGTTTCCCATTCATGCTTTTAAGTGTGATTTTTCATATGTTTGTATTGTGACACGTTTTGTTCACTGATTCTCTTCCATAAAGGGTGGGCAAAGTACTAGTGATTTGGAGACAAAGGACAAAGGACTGGGAAGAGCTGTAAACAGAGAAGTGGTTGAACAAAAACTGATAGGAGAGAAAGGCTGCTGGTTTTTTTGCTGATGGGCATATTGCTTTTCACCAGCACGCTCAAAGCAATGCTTATTGGACTTAGAAAACTCTTGTCTATAGCAGCCAGAAGCAAGCTGCTGCCAATACTATTTATTTGGCATATCTGTCTCCAGGGAAAGAGAACAGCTGGGAATGGACTTCATGAATCATTCAAGCAGTAGAGGCAGCTCTTTCTCTTCTCCTGGTTAGCAAGCAAGAATTCTGATGGAAAGAGTTAGATCTACACTAAATTCAATCCCTAAAGGAGGCATTCTGACTTTTAGTCATTCACAAATCAGCTGTAATTGACAGATCAAGCAAAATGACTGTGAATGCAGAGCATACAGCCCTCCTGCAACCAGAACAGATCGTGGCCAACACTAAGCAAGTCCATTGTGATTTTCTTTTGAAAAGCAAGTTAAAAGTAGGGTAGGCTTTATCCAATACAAAACTTCAAAGCTTTTTAACTCAGTCTCACTATTGCCAGAGGAGGGTTTACTGGGTGTGATAGGAAAGATGTTACACCATTCCCTACATTATCCCTGCCCAATGCACAATTTGTGTTACTTGAAGGTTGATGCAGTACCCTTTTATTAGCAATCTATGAGCCATTTGCTGGCCATACTTTGTTCCTCTTCTTACAATAAAAAGAAATTACACATGAGGCTTGCATTTTTTTTCAATCTGCATAACGGATCAAAGATCTACTCTATAATATTGCAACACTGCATGAGTAAATTAGTTACAAATATACAAAATTGGGAAAAGGTAAGATATGGTCAGTATTACCACATTGCACTGACTTCCCTCCATTGTGAATCATTGCCAAAGTGGCATCATCTAATGAGCCTGGAATACAGTTTGGGATTCGTCTTGAGGAAAATGTCGGAATGTTGGGTGATAGTGGCTGAAATCACAGAAGCATGTGCAATAATGTGTTTGTAAACGGCAAAGCGGCAGGTTTAGAGCACATCTGCTTCATCATGTCCTTTAACCATGTCAAGAATATGGAAATAGGTAGATTCAAGTCAGATAATGATAAACAGAGGTACTACCTCTAACTATCCATTCTTACATCCTCTCTCAGAAGCTGTTTTTCCACAAATGACTGAAGTTTTCATAGAGTCTGTCCTTAACTTCAGTAGATCACAGTCTGAAATCTTAAGATGATCTGAAATCGATATTGTCCAGTTGTCTAGTGTTAATCCACTCATGTTAGTAAGTCGTTCTTAAGTAAAATTCACTTCTAATAACCATCTGGAGATAGACACTTCCCAAAGAGTTTTCATAACCTTTCTGTCCAGACTGCAAGAACTTTATTAGAGAGCACTACTTTTTTTTAATGCTGGTTAGAATGTATCTTGAATATTCATTTGGTATGAAAGGCTTCAGGCAATATCCTAAGAATTTTGACCCTCTCCTTTCAGTGAGAAATGGCAGCAAAAAGGTCCCACATCAAGAAAAGGCTTTTGGATGTGGTATGTATTCACATAGATGGTCCCAAATCTTACAGTAACCATTCGTATTTGAACAGCTGGGCACGGGGAGGAGGAAGATCTCCATGGATAGCAAACATTGTGTCCGAGAAAAAGACTTTTAAACTTTATCGAAGTCAAACTGAAATAACTTTGACCCATGCAGATCCCAGTTTTGTGAGATAAAACACTACAATGCACAACGTTTTAAAAACGTTTTCTTCTTGTTACTTTGGCTTATAAATCTAAATTTCCTTTTGAGTACTCAGAAAAAAATCATTGCCTAGCGTTCCTGATAATTAATTTTTTTAAGCATAATAGTATTTACTTCATTCTTCTACCAATTTATTTTAATAAAGAAGGTTTTATGTGCCTTCTGTTCTTGCTTTAAAGGAGTGTAAAGTAGAAGGCAATTAAACTATAGCAATAGATTAAATTTGTTAGATAATAGTCCTGTGGGTAGATAGACCAAGTGTACCCAAATCTTCTTTTAAAATTTTAGTTTTAGACTACAGATATGCTATGCAAGCTAAAAGAGTGCGTCTTAAAAATTACAGAAATAATTTTGAATTGTTAAAAATTATTTGATTTTGTTTTGTAAAAGTGGTTAGTTCTTTTTTTTTACCGTAGTTACTATTTCAGGAATTCTAATAAAAGTGCCAATGTTTTAAAATCTTTGTTTAAATTCTACTTCTTTCAGCTGCATGCTCCAAGTCAGGAAGAAGTCTAAAGCGCTATGAGGCACAGAATTCAACTTCTGGTAATGTTTTATTCACCAAGGAGCTCTTAAAGCTGATTTGAATTAAAATTGATCAAAATGCTTCTGCTGGTTTGTCTTCTCAGAATAACTATGTTCTTTCATTAATTTGTGTAGAATAACTAGTCTTCTTTCTAAAGACAAGGCAAATATTAAACAGAGATACACAAAACAAAAAAACAATTCAGAACTAGTATCTTCTTCAGCAGATAACAGGAACCACAACTACTTTTTCCCTTCCCAATAACTTTTATTATATGCTTAAAAAAAATGAAAACACTATGTATTTGTATGCCTTACATACAAACATCCTAATAAATAGGAAGAATTCTTCACCTGAAATCACACATATGGATTGATTCACATTTTTATAAGATAGGAAGCTAATAATGAAAAGTCACAAAACATTTTAGAGAAAATACAATGTTTATACGTTAATATTCTCTTCTGTCTTCCTATGCAGCGTGGTGTCTTCAGTTAGGGACGGCGCTTTCAGATTTAATAATACCCAATCTCTGCAAGTGCAGAAAAACACAGGTGGGATTTCATTTCTATTGCTTAACCCAGGCTAGAGCAGTGGAAATTACTCCTCTCAAGATTAAAATTGCTTATAGAGTCATAGAATCGTTTTAATTGGAAGAGAGCTTTAAGATTATTGAGTCCAACCATTCCCCCAGCACTGCCAGAGCACCACTAACCCATGGCCCTCAGCTCCACATGTCCACAGCTTTGAAACCCTTCCAGGGATGGGGACTCCACCACTGCCCTGGGCAGCCTAGGACAGCCCGGGACAGCCCTTCACAACCCTGCCCAGCAAGAAATTGTTCCTTGTGTCCAGCCTCACCTTCCCCTGGTGCAACTTGAGGCCATTTCCTCCTGTCCCCTTGTCGCTGTGGAAGAAATTGTTGCTACTGAAAACTTAAGAAAACTTGAATAGCCTTAAGATGCCTTTCCAGGTGCTTAAATTATAAGAATCAAAAAATTGCACAAAACCAACACATATATATACATAGAGATATGGAGTTTAAAAAGTTTTTGAGCAAGAATAATAACAATGTAAGATTTTATTGAACTCTATCTGAGCTGTGTTACTTAGGAGAGTATGTAAGTAGGGTGGGGAGTACAATATATTTTACTACTCTGTTGATGAGAATGGACCAGGAACAACATAATTATTGTTATTGTGTTATCGTGACTAACTTCGTGTTAAAGCAGAGAAGGAAGTAGGAGGAGCAAAGCATCAGGAATTATTAGTTGCATGTACACACAACAAGGGGATCATTGTGCTTTTCCTGTAATTGAAACACAGGCAGGAGACTTCTCTCTCTCTCTCCCTCTCCCTCTCAAAATAACAACTTGAATTTATTTATTTATTTTCCTTTATTTATATTATGTCCCTCATTTTTATGGGTAGGAACAAATGGGTATGATTAAAACAGAAGACATTTTCAACTCCTGGTGAACCTAGAACTTTCTGCTGCTCTTGCTATAAGGTTGAAAAGTTTAATATCTCTTTCTTGATGTTCAACTAAGAAAAAGTCAGAATGAACAATTGTGTTTTGCTGTGCACTTAATAAGACCAGAGTAAATCTCTTCTCGTTGTACCTAATATAAATAAGAAAATAAATATCAAGAAGATTTAACCTAATAAGTCAAGTGCAGGATTACAAACATAGTCCTGGCTTCTACTGCTATATGTACCAGAACTGTATTTCTGTAAGTCTTCTCGTGATGGAGATTTGATAGCATAAGTAGCACACAGACAATACACTCATCATAGAGCATATTAATAATTTAATTGATCTGGAGGGAGAGGTAGCAATCTCTACTGCTTACGAAATAGCCAGATGATTAGCTAACTTTATTGCTGCTCGCACGTGCCCCTAAATACATCTGAATCTTCCTGCCTGGAAGGACTGAACCTGAAATCAGAATCTAGAATTAGTGGTAGGTGGCTTTTTCATTTTAGGCAAGCTTGTGTGAAATTTGGCAAGAAATCTCAAAGGTCATTTTTTGTCTTCTCTTGCATGCCAGAACAGGTGTGTGATCTGGGGAGGTTCTAAAAGCTTTGGCCTAGTGCCTGAGCATTTATGGACAGGGGAGAAGGATAGGAGGGTTATCCAGGATGCATTGTTGCAAGTGAAGCAGCATATTCCCCTCCCCCAGATAGCATTTTCTTGGGGTTTTCTTTGGCCAGAGTTTTAGGAAAAATACACAGTCCTCATTGAGCACAGGGCTTATTGCTGTTACTGTGTTCCATTTAGAGCTCAGATACCAGTGACTCAAGGGGCTATGTTCTTCCTTCTGGAAAACAGGACCTAATATTCAGGAATAATTAAATGCAGGCTTCTCCCGTTTCACATGCATCTTAACTATACATTTAAAACTTGTTTTTTAGGAAAGTAAGAATGTCTCTGTCTCCCCTAGCTTCATATAATTTATTTCTATTTTTTTCCTTGATTTTAAACATCAAAAACAATATAAAAGGCTTCCATTTAGATGTTTTGTACATCTTTTGGTTCTGTAAGTGATAAATTGTTTTTATCCAAATCTGTAGTCTCAATAACAAATATAGAACATCACATTCATAAGATAGAATAAGAAAAATTAGATCTTACGTTTTTAATCATACTCTTGATATAGTTATTTAGCATTTCTTAACCTTTTCATTATTAGAGATTAAGACTACTAACATCTATTGCTTCCTAAAGTAGTCAGGGAAGAGCTTGGCCACAAGCTGTGAAAATAAGAAGTTATCACAGCTACAAGTATCTGCTTTCTTTGTAAATGTTTGTTGGGTAGATGGGAACTAAAATGTTAGTGAAACAATCACATTTTTCAAACCACTATTTTATTGTTAACATAAAACCCATTACTGTTTTGACTGCTGATTTCTGCTTGGCAGAAAGTCATAGAAAGAAAATGCATGGCGGACTATTAGCATTTTCACTTCTCGTTAAAGATGTAAAGAATTAAAAGAAAAATTTACAGCCGGTAACATTTTACTCCCAAAACAACAAAATGTGGGACAAAAGGCTTTTACAATAGGAGCAGCTCTTACACACTGAATAGCAGCTGGTAGAGGCCTATTTTGAAGACTTTTGTGTGAAATACTATGCTGAACAAAATGTGGAATTTAAGCTGTTGTTAAATGCAGATAAAGGTCGGAGATCATGATCTCCAGAAACGATCGTTTGCAATATTTCTAACTTCTTTTATGCACATGAGGGATGTGCAATGCAAAAAATCCTAGACAAATCACTGCAAAATAAGGTTTTCTTGGCAACCGGGAGGAATTTACTGCTCCTAACAAAGACCAGCATACAAATGGGTTTGAAATTCAGACACAAACCATTGTTGGAAAAGAACTACAGAATAGTATTTTTCTTGCATCGGCTGGCTGCTAGGGAAAGGATATAATCTGTCCATTTTTCTAGGAAGTTTCCCCATCATTGCTGGAGCTCTTTCTTATGAGTTCATGCTTAGAATTTGTAAACTTCAGTTACAACCATTTTCAACTGTAAATATAATGTTACAGAAACTGTAGTTCATTCATATTAACAGACCTGTCCCATTTACTGTTATGAGAAAAATGTATGTAAACATTCTTACCGACACTGTTATAGAAATGAAATAGTATTTATCATAGTATATTTAGCACCTTATCTATTAAAAAATGAACTTACGTATTGTGTTTTGCTTTTTTTTTTTTTTCATATATCCTCCAGTGAATCACAGATAGGTGTTTTGGTTTTGACCTGTACAAATACTGACATCTTTCACGCTCTTCACATTTTAGTAAAAACAAATATTGCATCTAGTATCTGCTAGTGGAGTGATTACTAATATATTGGAATTGGTCCCACACGCTTCACTCAAATAAACTTTGTATAAGCAATGGACAATTTAATATTAAACTTATATTTACAGATATTATGACAGTCTGTGTCAGTCATACTCAGATCTCTAGCCTGATCATCAAGCAGCTGCCCTTCCCTTAATTGCTCTGTGGCTTATGGAACTTCTCACAAACGATAAAGGTTAGCATATGCATAAGTCTTCTGGAGGTTAAGAGCAGCAAAATATACGCTTGCATTGATACGGAGATACTGGCTGGCTGTACCAGCAGTACGTTCACAACTTTGGAATAAGAACTTGGTCTTGGACACCCTTGCCACATATTGAAAAGCATGTTTTCTACTTTATTGACAACATACTGCTTTTCACTGGGAACAATTCTGGGATAGCTGTTTTAGCTGGTTTGGAAATGCAAACTTGTTCTTACTCATCGATAACCTTGAGATCTTGCCACTGTACTGGACTAACTACAATATTTCTTTTATCTTGCAAAGACTGAGAAGTCTACTGTCAGGTTGCTTATATAACGTATACTGCATTTCTCTTTTCCAGTGAGACCTGTGTAAAACTAGAAGGCAGCTTAATTTCTTTTTTTCTTTATATTTTGGAATACTGAGATTCTGTGTGTTCAGAACTGATATTCAGGCGGATAAGACTTGTTCTGAATTTAACTTTGGCAAATCTTTTGGCAACCCATACGTGAATTTCATTACTAATAGAGACTGAAAAGTGTCTCGTGTTTCATAAAAACTCATGATCTCTTTCCTTTGATCACATATCCATTATCCATTCAGTGATCATTTGCCTCCATGGTTTCGGTGTTCTTCCCCTCAACTTTGTCTCTCTACATACATAGCTCCTCCCTGCCCAATGAATTTTGTTTCATTAGTGAAAGAAGAACTCAACCTGCTGATTTTAATAGTTTTGAGAATGAATATCAAAGTGAGCTTGGATAAAGTGAGGATTGCTCTGTACTGAAATTTTCTTTAACTCACTACACTCATTACAATGTCTAGATATGTTGTAGGTTGTACTGATATTTCTAAATGAAGTTAGAGAATTCTCAAACCATACAAAATCTACAAACATAACATAACTCAATGTTTTATATCCTTCTCTGTATCCACCTAAGAATAAATCTTTAAAAAAAACCCCAATAAAACTATTATTGCAAAATGTTGCTAAATTTCTTCTTTTCTCTGGAGGCTCAGTTTCAAACCAGAGAATAGGTGCTACGGTGTATATTTTTTTATATATAGATATGTATATTCTGCTGAGGTGTTGATTTAACATATGCTAATGCAAGGTACGAGGTTCTATGTAAACCTGCAGAATAATTTACTGACTTATCAGGAAATCAGGTCTTTTTGAAATAGCTGCTGTTCTAATACAGAAAAAAAAGAGATGTTTTTAACCCGAATAGCATGTAAAGTAAGTAGACAGGAAAGAGGGCACTAGACATTGAGGGCATGGATGGACAGCGTTCTATTTAAAGATTGAATCCTAATTCATATATACAGGAGACCAATGTAAGGATGGTTAGGATATAAGTGGTTGAAGATTTCTAAATGCAAGATTTTCTTTATCAGGTTATCCTGGGAAATAAACTGCTTATGTGCATTGGCATTTCAGTAGATGGCATCCTTTCCTCTGAGCAACATTACAGTACAGATGTCCTGTGCTGTAATGCAGAACAGCATTCTTCTGCAGGTGATAGGCTATGTGTTTCCCAGTTTGGGTATAAAATCAATATCCTCTGCATTTGTAATCACATATTCTAGGTCATTATTTGCAAGAGCTACATTATTGATACTTGTGTACTTCCTTTATCCTTATTTGGGAGGTACGAGTCTCTGTCTTACTTTTTGTACTTTAAGGTTTAACACAGTTCCTCTGTGTTTTAAACGTTCTGTAACGTTGACATATATTGTCAAATAGATGTTGAGTTCCACTTCAACACTGGATCAGTTAGCACTGAGTGACAGGATCCCTATATACAGTTTGGCTGTTATACCTATATACAATCTTGGCTTATTATGTTGCAGTTATAAATTATTTTGACCCTTCAGGATGAAAATTGCTAAGTATCTTAAAACAACTACTGCTGTGACAGAGATACTGCAAAACCTGGGTAAGTAAAATGCATTTATTTTTTAATTGAATTTTCAAGTATAAAAATAAGGAGAATGTAGCCAGAAACAAAGCAGAAGAGAGTTCTGAATGTACAGGCTGTCAACTACATAAATCCATTGGAAATTTTTAAGTTTAATACCGCTAGGTGGGGTTGTAAACAACATTGTATTTGTGTTTGTTAGATTTGTTAGATTTCACTGAAACTATACACTGCCAAAAATGTAATCTCCATGAAATAAAGCAAGCAATACAATAAAACAGTGCACTAACAAAACAGAAGTATGGCTTTCACAATAATTTGTTTACCTTAAAATACCAAATCTCGTATGTAGGTAGAAAAAGGTTTCTAAAACAGACTTCAGGCTCAATGACTCTATTGTGTAATCACACAATATCATGTTGCGCCTTTTTTTTTTTTCCTTTTTGTCTCTCAGTATCCATTTTCCTTGCTGATGCAGCATGGTTTTTTCCCCTTTGTTGTAATAGTTTATTAGCACCAGTTGATGCAGTAACACTGGCTGGTGAAATCAGAAAAAAACAGTAAAAACCCGTTGCAGTAAAAACCATTTTTGACATACCCTTCATATTTCTTCCTCTTGTGAGGAAAACCATTCAGATGAGTAGATCTTGCTTTGGAAAGCTACACATCGGAGCAATTTTATAACTGCGTTCTTATTGATCACTGTATATCCATGATGTACAAAGAGGGGCAAGACCACACAGCAAGACAAACTGTACTACCCCGGTCCTAATGCTCTCAAAGTGCTTTTAAATACCCTTTGAGAAATTGCTTTGTTGCAAGACATTATGCTGCTTTGTTGTGTAATTTATGCATGCTTTTTGAATGTACCGTGAGAAGGACAAGGTCACTTACTACATCACTAAAATGGCCGAGTATATATTCTGAGGAAAAGTTATCCTCTTTAATTTTTGAGCGTATTCATTGCACCTTCCAACAGATTTACTCCTTTTCTTTGTCTCCCTTGCATAAGGCTTGCATCCATGTAACTGCATGCAAAGCCACCAGTCTTGTTTGTTTCTATGTCATTATCAATGCTAAAGATTCTTTCTATAATATATTAGAGACTTTCTATTCAGTTACAATCATAAAAGTTGACATTATTTTCTTTTTGCCTTCTGAGTCTCGATCAGTTAAGCATTGGTCAGCTTTGAAATCAGTCACAGATTTTTTTTAACTGTCTCCTGCTTCGTCTTGAAGATCATCTGTCTTCTTAGCTCAGGCTGTAATAAGAGTTTAGCATATTGCTGAACAAGTAACATTGTCTGGAATTTAAACGACGTAGATCCAGTAAGAAAAAATATTTGCATTTGAGGAAGAGTGGATTGAATTATGGATTATTGCTTATCTGTAAAGTTAAAAATTGTGGCTTTGAACCTAGCTCTGGAGAGCAAAAAAAGGGTCTGACAAAAAGAAAACTTGTATCTTACATTTTTTATAGCATAACTTGATCTACTTCTGTTTACTGTGCATAATTATAATCTTCTTATGCTAATATATTTAGATTCCTGTGATTACACTTGACACAAATTTAGAATGTGTTTTGTTTGGAAGGTGTAATTTAGCTTCTGCATTATTGTCACTTAATAAGATAAAGAACGAATATGGTAAGAAATACTCATAATTTCTCATAATGTAAGGTACATCCATGGAATCAGTTAAATCACTTAATATATTTTAGTTGATATCAAAACCATAGGTTCTTTTGTTCACCTTAATAAATAGGCATGATTGGCAGTTTCATGTGAGGAGATAATGCAGGGAAAAAGAGAACACATGATTTTTGTTCCATCACCAAGCCCTGTGAGCTGTCAGAGGTGAAAATAGATACAATACTCCTTTAAAATAATCAGCCTGCATTTATCATTGTCAGCTCTAAAATAACTAGTTAAGGTTAATGTTTAATTTATGATAAACAGTCATGCAAGCAATTATCCAAAACAAATATATGCAATTAACATTTATTATGGTCCTGAATCCGAATATTTACTGACCTTAAAAAAACAAAGCAAACAAACAAACAGAAACACCCCTTAAAAAAAAATCCAAACAAACCGAAAGAACCCTGAGGTTACCAGATTAGGGGAACTGAGAACTGAGTTTGCATATTACACCCTCCCAGCAATTTTGTCAGAAATCATTTTGGCAACAGTTCTAGGCTTTTAAAAGCTGAGAGCCATCTGAAGATCCACGCAGGATTTTTAAAAGGGTAAAACTGATGTTGAAAGCCATGGGTTTACAGGTGCCTATTTGTCTGGCATAATATTAAGTTCTTGACAAGAATCTGAATTACTGTTTTCTGTCTAAGACTAAAATAAGGGTTATACTGTGGATCTCCAAAGATTTGTTTACTAAGAGGCTTGGTGCTTGTTGCAATGTCTTTTCATCACATGGGTGGTTATTATCCTGGCCCGAGATACCAGTGACAATGGTCCCTAAAGTCCTCAGTGGGGCTCACCCTCACCTGTCGTTGCAGGCTAAGATGGGGCCGTTTTGGCTAATACAGCTTGTGGAAGGGAGTCCTGCAGTGTGAGGAAGGTCCACTGCCTGTAGAAGGCTAATGCTTCTGATGCTTCCTGTCTGTCAGGATTGCTTCTGAATGACGGAGGAAAAGGTGACATATGACAAGTGGAAAAATTAACCACTAATACAGTAATTCACTGGATGATAGTCTGCTTATTCCACCCAACTTCTGTTGTGCATTTCTTTCTGAAGTTAGTGAAATTGCTCTCTGTGTTCTTTGCTTCCTCTGCATTGTGTATACGTAGCAACTGATTTGGGAGTCCTCTGAATGTGAAGTGGGGTACCTTTCTGAACATTGTACTCGACCAACTATTTACTTCACTTTTGTGTCCACTTTTGCCAATTATATACTTCTTTCTACTAGTACTTTTTGATGAGAAAAAGGAGTATCCTGTTAGAGCCAACAATTCAAGACTCATGAGAAACTGTCATGACTGTCAAAGAGAACAAGCGTGAGAAACTTGTGTCTTTATCATGTGGAAACAAAGCTAATGGAAGCAAGTATGGGAATAATGCAAAAAAAAGTGGTCAAAAGAGTCTTATTATTTTGAGAAAATTTCCTCCACTTTGTATTAAAAATTTGTATCTATCCCTGAATCTTCTCCAATCCTCCGCAATAAAAAATTAGAGATAACAATATATTTACACATTCTGGAGGAGTCTGCTTTTGACCATACACATCCATTAAGGACCCAGCAAAACAGCTGGTCCCGTACCGCTCTCACCGTCATAGAAATAATGCTTTTCTGATTCTTGTGTTTTATGCAAACATAAATATTCAAGAGAATAGTTTTGCTCTAAGGACACCAATAAACACAAAATAAAATAATTGAATGACTAGTGGAACTAACAAAGCCTGGTTTCCTTTCCTTCTCCCAGAAGACCATATTACAGCTTTTTCTGTAGTTAACAAAAGGTTGATAGGAGCTAGGACATGGAATCAATGCATAAGTTATTACATAGTTTTTAGACTGAACGCTGTATTTTTTATTCCGTTTCCTTGAACCAAGTTGGATTTTTAAATGACATCTAAGTTTATGGAAAACCATATGTTTTATTTGCAGATACAAAAATATTCCTGAAATTAGTAACAAAATAAAGAGATTCTCCACCTTTTTCACAAAGTGAAGACTTTGAGAAAACATTTCTTATTTCAGTTGGCACACTTACAAAGCAACTAAGTAATAAAAATCACCTTTGGATTGAGACACATGAGTAAAATTATTATGTCAGAAATGCTAGCATTCCAAGAGCAGGAGTCTTTAATGAAACTACCTCTCCAAGTCATAGGTCTCAAATTGCTGCTGTGTAATTTTAGCAATGGCAATACACATCAGATTACCAGGAGACATTTTAAACAAGTCTTCATATGTCTGTTACTGCATTGACTGTAAATCAATTGCCCTGTTTGAAAGCATCTGAAGGCAAACTACAAAACTAGATTAGGTTGGCAATTGCTTGTGTATACAAAATAAGGAAGCACAACAAGCTTCTACTTCTGGTGCTGTAGCAAAGTACACCCTAGAAAGGCACATGAGGAATTTCTCAGTTCAGAGGCAAGAAGCAGGCTCTAAGTAATGATTTTTTTACAGGTGAGAATTAATCTGGAACAAGAGCAGGCATGAATTTAAAGTATATTCTTTATAACATGGTGATTAGGCCATGCATTAGACCTTGTTTATGTGACAGTTTATTCTGGAGTAAGTAGTCTTGATCTAGCAAAACAGTTCACATGTGTTATGAATTATTTTCTCATTTTTCGTATGTGACACACGGGAATACATATCTGCTACCTTTGCTTGACTAGTTTGGATACTCAGATCAAGCACCTGTGTTTTATGAAGATCTTTGCTCAAACAACAGCTCTACATTTATGTCAACTGCAGTTGTGAAAATCCTGTACTATCAGAAAACAGGTGGTCAAACTGCATATTTAGGTAATGAAGATTAATTACTGACCAGCTCTGAAAGTTCAGTTTAAGAAAAAACATTTGATGTCAGAGGTAGAGACAGAAAGCCTGCTCTCCAGTGTGGTGTTCACTTTCCTTAACATAAAGACCAACAACTCAATATTTCATTCATTGTGTGCTCCAGCTTCTGCAGCAAATGAGTCAAGAACTCAACAGACAACTGCCTCCTTTGTGTGCAGCCTTGATGCCCCACCAAACCACACTAGAATAACAAGCTCATGAGCACAAGGAGGCCAAAATGATGTCACACATGCAGCTTTAGCTCTGTTTGTTCTTAACTGAGAGCGCTTGTCTGTGTAGTCTTGACAATATTTTTTTAGATAACAGCAAAATGTAAAGCCAATGAAGAGATGCATGATTATTTCTATAGTATATGTAAATGTTTGGTGCTTAGGCCTGCTCAGTGCATAGATGATTGACATTTAATAGCTGTCAACTTTGTAGTCCCTGACAGGAAGCTAAATCTGAGATCTTTGCCTATTCTGTTTACCGAAAAATTTAAACCAATGGAATAGAAATCAAAGTTATCAGTCCTTACTGTTCTCCTCCAAAAGCCTGTTCTTTCATTCTTCTTTTACAGCTGCCACCCAGGATTTAAGAATCCAGACTTTTCTTCCTTGGCCATCCAAATATGTGCTGCCCTGGAGTGTTATGACAGACATACACATCGATATATAGTTGTCTTTTGTGATGAAGCTCTTGCACATATGAGCAATCCCGGTACTGTCCTCTGGTGTGGATTTTCAAGCATTCACGAAAGAGTGGTGTTCGGAATTTTGATTTTCTTAGATAAGAAAGAAAACAACCAGCTCAAAATATGAGGGACAATTGCACTTATTATTCTGCATACATATTAATATATAAGTATAAAAATTAAGCTACAGAATGTGAAGCCAACATAGCTGCACTTAGAATAGATCAGACTGATAGGGATGTCATGAACACCATTTGTAGTCCACTCAATTATTTAAGAACATAAGGGCAGATGTGGAAGAGCTAATTTCCAGGGCTGATGGTATGAAGCCAGCCCTTCAAAACCTGAGTTGTTATCAGTGGGCTAGTTCTGCTATGGTTTCAACCTATCCCTACTTGAAATCCAACTAGTGTCCAGGCTTGAGAGCAAAAAGCCTTGTTTCTCAAGCTCCCCAAATTGTGCATGAGGCTTGGGCTTGTTAGACCAAGGAACCTGCCCCCCTCCCCCACCTCCCCGGTTTATTTTGATGCCACATACTTCAGTGCAGATAGAAGACAGCCAAGAAATCTGTAAATGCTGATAGTGGAAGAGAGGAGATCAAGGTAAGTCTCAGACAACTTTAAGAAGTAACTTAACAGCTAGTTGTAAATACCTGCTGGTGTGCCTATAGAACTCAGACTTTTATGAAAGGACATAGTATCAATCAATAAAACTAATATTACGCAGCAAAAGTAGGGCAAAGAAATCAAAACTCAGATTATTTTGTCAATTCACTTGACAAGACAAATTGGTGGAAGTCGGGATGGTTCAGAGGACTGAACTAGTATATTTAACATTTGGTAAAATAAATCCCCCCTATTTGTATCTGAACTCTTCAGTAGAGTGAGTGGAAAAACATGAGTAAAAACCAATGCATATAGCTCAGGCTCTTAGAGCAGAAGCATACCCTTTCTTTTGTACCCTGTAAGATGGAAAATTAATGCCTGGCAAGAATGGGCTCAGAAATTTAGTATCTCCTTAGTAAACAGGTTTTCTTCATAAATGCCCCGTGGAGGAAAAGACAGACTTCTGAGGACTTGCTTAGTGATAGGATTCAAATATAACTGCAGGAATTCTTTGCTAGCAGTTTCCGTGTCAGCATCTAGATCTCTTAACAGTAGCACTATAATGTTACCACTAGGGTTAGCTATTAAGGTTGTCTGAGACCTGCCCTGATCTTCTCTCTTGTAGTCATCAGTATTTAGAGATTTCTTGGCTGTCTTCTATCTGCACTGAAGTACACAGAATGAAATCGGTTTAGGTTAGTCTGCAATGGGAAAACTGCCTGTTGTTGGCAGTTTCTCCTTACTCTTAAACAACGTTCAACACTGGAAAAACTTGTTGAACTGCCTCTACTACCAACACTGATTTTTGACAGCAGATAATATGTCTAATAGAGATCAAGCCTTTTTTATTATTGTCATTGGAATTCTTCATTCCACATTGGTATTTCATGGGAAGAATTATTTCTCTCTCTCTTTGTATGTATTGAAAGAAAAAGATCCAAAACAGACTTGGGGTTTTTTTCCTGTAAAATTTAAGGCTTACAGTCATGATTAGTCCAGAGGCATTATTACCTTTACATTGGCTGTGTCAAAGCTAGGGATTCTTGGCGTTGTATTTCAGACTGCATCTACACCCAAATACACATCTCCTTTCGAGCTGAAGCTTATATATTTGCCCCCAAAATGTTAAAGAAAAAGCTTTCTTAGCCTTTTGTTCAAATACTGTTAATAGAAGATTGAGAAGAGTTTCTGCTTTTACCTTCAGTACTTCTACTGTAGAGTTCCATGCTAGAGCTATGTCCTGCAGTGAAAAAAAAATATGCTTTTTCACATAGTCTTTTAAGAAGCGAGTGCACCTTCTCACCTGTATAACTGCTTTGAAAACTGAAAGTAACTGAGACTTTTATTTTCCTTCTAAACTGTGTATTGATGGCTACTCCTTCCCCCCATTGTCTGCCTTGATTCCTCTGTGTTCAAATGCGCTCATACCTACTCTAAATCTTCCTATGTTTACATTAAACTTTCCACTTGCTGTTACCTCATACTTTTTATGCACATAAATTGATTCATTCAGAAGCATCACCCTATTTGACACCTGCACACACTTTAAACAAAGGAGCATAAACTGGATTTCACTGTATTTAGAAGAATCCTCGCCAATGAGTGAGGTAGGTGGTACTCAGGGGTAATGAAGGTACTGAGCTCCTTGGCTTGGTAATTCATCTGTGCTGGTGTAGGACTGAAAACCCGGGTCGGCTCTAGTTTGTGTGCTGTCTTCAACAGCTAGAAATAAAAAATATGGCTGAATGTGGGCCAAAGGCCATTAATATGGTCAAAGCAGAGAAAAGATGCAGAGTCTAGCAATTAACTCTATAGGTATTCTGCTATTTAATCTAACTTTTTTTTTTAATTAGCTCTTTAAATTTTCTTTGCTAAACTGCTGAAGTACCACGGAACAGGAAATTGAATTTAGTACATATAGTTTATTAGAAAGGCTGGGGAAAGCATCAAGGTTATTTTTAACTCTTGCGTTTTATGAATGTATGCAATCTTTTATATTATCTGTCATGCAGCTGTATTTATATTTGCTGAGTATGATTTAATGTTGAAATTCAAGACTAGACACTTGAAATGTTTTGGGTGGTGTTTTTTTTAGTATTTCACTGTTTATATTAAAAAATAATGACTTGAGAAGCATCAAAGGACTCTTTACTGATTTTCTTGATCAATGTATGATCAGAAAACTAATTTTTAGAAGTGAAAATTTGGATTGACGTGCTCGATTTGAGAACAGTATCTATTATAGCCATAAAAAGTTCAAACATATTACACTTTTCCCACTTATGAGAATTCTTACGTGCTTTCACAGAACCACAAATCAGTTGATTTACCATGCCAGCAAGTGATTTAGGCAAGGTTTTGTTAATATAAGTTACTATAATTTGGGGGAAGAGAAGAAGGGGGAAGGTAGCAGACAGGCCAAGATTGTGAAAGTTTTGAGTTACGTGCATGTCAGCTTTCCACTTTTCTGGTTGCAGTAAGTAGCTTTTGGTTACGATTGTTTGCCTAAGATACCCCCAAATATATAATATACCTAGGGTGTTTTAAATTTTCACTAGTAAGGAAAAGGTCCTTTTCATGCTTACTTTCATATCAATAAATGCTAGTTTGATGTATGTTTGATGTATGAAACAGTGTAAAATTTCCTTAACATATGTTTTGATTCTTTCAGAAACACTTATGAAAAATATTCAAGTTCTGATAGCTGCAATAATAATTTCTAGATCTGTAGTTCAGCACTCTGAAAAAAGCCTGATCTGTATTTGGGTTATGTTGTGCCATGCATGGTGATGATCTTCTGAGGGCTCTAAGTGAGTGTGAAGAGAAATCAAACTGATGATGCAGAAAATGTGCTCAGATTAAGAAACAGCAGATTAGCAAGAATTTTGGAAGGCACAGAGGTAGGATAGAAATTTTTAAAAACCGGCAATAGTCAGTATTGCATTCGGGAAGAGTACTTCTGAACTCTTCTACAAACTATATTATTATAAACCAAATTCCTGGAAAACAATCAGTTTCCGGAACGTGTATTTCTTACCAACACATACTAGTACAAAACTCTTCCTAAAACGTTTTTGTCTAGTGTTTGGAAGGTGGAACTTTGTAGGATTTAGAATTGCAAACTTATGATTTCACCTTTTTATTCCGTCCACCTCAACCCTTACCTATAAAAAGGACAAAATCATTAGCAGTTTTCAAATTTAAGGGCTACTGTTTGTGAGACAATGAAGAAAGAACAAGTAAGTGTAACTTTCAAGGGTTGTTGTATAATTGACCCAGCTCTCTGAATCTAGCTCTCATCTAGAATAGTGTTTATGATATGGGGAACAAATAAATATACTAATTTGCAGATTCTGTTATGCGAAGGACATTCTTTGGATATTAGACCTATGCCCTCTGTATTTTTTTCACTTAATAGTATTGTTAGGAAAGCCATTATCCCAGTGGCTGAAGAGATGACCAGAGCACTTTGATGTATTGCATACCTTGTCTTAAATTACTTCACCGGTTCTTGTATCTGCCATATTTAATCAAATCAATGAAGTTATCTGCAATGATACAGTATCATATTAAGCTAAATAATTTTCTAGGAAGAAGTAGTTAATAGAGACTTTTGTAACTGAAAGGTACCAGACGTTAATTTAGTCAAGCATACATGTGTATATTGGATGAACGGTATTTTAAGATGTTATTTTTTTTCTTTATGAACATGGTTTTGTAAATTCATCCCGCTTATCCTCCAGGTTAGCTTTTGTGCCGTTTTTCTGTTTTATATATTTCCTATTTTTTTGGATGCATCACCAAGTTCTTAAAGGATAAACGTGTGTTTATGTCTTTAGCAGCACTATTTGTAAACACAATAAGGATAGACTAAGAGAAGAGCTAGAAGCCCAAGAATCTGAACTGCATAAGCAAAGACAGTTTGCGCCTCTGAAGTGCTGGGGCCTGGGCTGTGGGCCCCAAGTTGGAGTTGACCTATGGATGAGTCACAACCCAGCAGAGTGTTTTGTTCCCCAAGTGGTTCCCCAAGGCCCCAGAGGCAGAACCTGGCCCACTTGTGTAGGCCCTGCCTGCCCCCAGGTGATTGTCATTGGGGTGGTGGGCGAGGCAGGAGATATATCAACCAGGAATCAGATCAGTCTGGGAGGGAGCAGGGATTGAACCAATTGAAGAGAAGCAACAGAAGAGAAAATGAAGCAATAAGGAGCTGATTGGTTTGAAAAGAGTTCCTGCAGAGGAGAGTTTCTGTTGGGGCCAGTTGGAGGAGCTTCTTGTTGGGGGCGCTGGCTGAGCGCTCTCTCTCAGTAGTGTGTTCCCTGTTGGTTGATTTGAGATGGAGAAAGGCAAACAGATGAAGAATAAAAGATGAAGTTATGCTGAGGGGATGTTGCTGAGTTTGGTCTTGGCTGGAAGAAGAAGAGAGCTAGCAGCACAGCCTCAGAACTAAGGGTTTTGCAGGCACCAGAGATCTTATTCAAATAAAATCTGGCCGGCATGAATCTCTTCAGAAGAAGAAAAACAGAACACCAAAACCCAGCCAACCAACCAAAAAACATCTGTGTTGTGTGACAATATTGGTGAGTGTTGGAAAGAATTTCTGTGTTATTCTGTTCTAATATACTACAGAAGTTAAACAACATGCATAAACTTGATATGACTTTAAAGGTAGATGACTGCATAGTATTTTATGGGTAAAACCTTCTAATGTACGCCAAAAGTAACTTACCCTTAATAGCTCAAGTGAAACTTAAATACGTAAATGCTAACAAAATAATTCATCATAGCTTCTTTTTGGTGCATACTGTACTATATATGCAGTAGTAATATACTATGCTTTCAAATTAAGTTCATGGACAGTTAACAAAAAGTGTGCTGAAGTTTTTGCAAGACTTCTCAATCCCTGTGACCTGGCCAGATTCCAAGTTGCTAATTACATAAGGTTATTTCCTGCTTAGCTATAGTTTAATAAAAGATGCCATCACTTCCTGTCCTAAACTATTGTGTAGTATTTTCTGCTGTGTAACAGCTGTTGTATTCTGCCCTGAAAGAGCTTTTATTACTTGTGGGTGTAATTACTACATATCCACACTAAATTTTGGGGCAGACTTTTTTGAATCCTTGTGGGTAAAGAAGCAGGAGGAGGAAAAAAAAATCCACACTACGTCCTTTGATCAGGGAAAACTCAGCTTTCATTTTGGTCCAGAAAAAAGAAAGCTTCATAGACAAAGTTAACCAAGCTATTTTATAAGGTATTTGATAGAGCTATGCAGAGAAGGGGAAATGCCAAGTACACTTAAATAGCAAAAAACATCTGATATTTTGGAAGAAGATAAAAAATAACTGGATTTGCAAATTAGTACTTGCCTGTCTTATATTTTATAAAACGGCTTAGGAAAAAAAATGATACAAAACCCCGTGATTTTTTGTTTATGTATCTTTTATGTATTTTGGTCACTCTATTTTGCAAAGATATTGATAGAACAATATGTGCTCTTGTGATAATAAAAGATTTTCAGTACCTTCATAGTTAACTATTGGTGAGGCTGGTGTTTTTCCAGTCAAATAGAAACAAGTAGCCTAGGTCTTTTCTAATGTAGTAGCATTTTATTACCTGACTGAGAAATGTAATATGAACTTATTTTTCATTTGCTCAAAGGGTCAAAATTACTTTCTGGATATATGGCCCAAATAACTTGCAGCTGAAAGCACTCTAGTACTTAGAATCAAACATTGGTTTCAGTACAAGACAGAGACATATATTTTGGCTGTAAAATGGAATTAGAATAGCAGTATAGGGGGGACATAGTGAAAAATATTTATTTTTTTTAATCTATCTACTTTTAAAGGGTTAATAGTTTAATTGCTTAGAATGAACTGACGTTTCTTATTGTTAGTGATTAAATTGGTTAAATATACTAATTTTGTTTAGAGTCAGGGCTTTCAGATGGGAGGAGGCATGGAAAAGCTGTTGGAGGAGCTATGGAAGGCAAGGCTGGAGTATGAGACATGGCTAAAATGGGGCTGGCAGAAGAAATCATAGATTTCTCTATCTTTTAAGAAGAGCAGAAGTACCTCCTAACAATTGAGGACTGAAGGGAAATAAAACAACTTGTAGATAATTTTGTCTCTCTCACAGAGATGTGAGTGGAGGGCACTTTGTCGTAAGTGTATTTGGTAAGTTGTCTGTAACAGGCTGGTGCAGAAGCTCCTTCAGGAAGATTTTTGGGCTTTGATAGTATGTGTGAAGTTGCAGTCCAGATTCTTTCCCATCCTTTGGAAGCTCCTATTTTAGCCCTTGGTCAGGTCATCTGATTTCAAATCTGTATTTTCTGCAAACAGTTATGGCTGTTCTTCTGGGGATTCATTTGTCTCAGCACCTTTGCAAAGCTTTAGAAGAACAGCTACTTACATACTGATTTTCAGCAATTAAACAGCATTTTTAATGGAAGCAACTTAGTGGTGAACACGTCGATTCAGTTACAAAACTTACATCTGTATATAAACCTATTTGTGCTTTTAAAGATTCCTTGGCCTTTTGCATGCCTAACCAGTTTCACTATAATGAGGAGAAGTAGGTCCTTGTTTGGCCACTCTAGGATCACATAATAAAACCAGGGATGTAAGAGTCAGGAATACTCAGACAGGTTAACTGGTATAAATAGCAATCAGAGTGGTAGCATAACCTCTGTGATGCTGATAAGTGTCTGTGATGAGAGTAAACCTCCTAAAAGCAAAGTAAAGGCTATGCTTTTAACTGGTTTATGCTGTTATTGCTTTTGAATGTAATGTTTTAAAACAGATTGCACATCAAAACTGAATGATACATTCATTTTTTTAATGAAAATTGACCTTTACATTTTTTTTATTAATAGCATGCATTAAATGCTAACTGTTTCTACCCCTCATCAGAGGAATTATAGTCCTACTAACATTACAAACTTTTTTCTTTGATGGTAACTTTCTGCTGGTCCCTACTGTGTGCCAAATCTTAATATATTTTGTAATAAAAGACATGCTTTGCAAACACTACTCCAGGGCACCTGTTAACGGATGTATATAGTATGGTTTCTAGCCTCTAATGAATTGTGCATAGCGTTCTAGAACACTTTCAAAGACCTTTTGTTTTTTTAGGTGGATAAGGTCTGCCAGAATAGGCCACGTTACAAGATCAGAGTCTGGAAATGTTTGTGTGGGTTTTAACTTTACTGATTCACCTCGGTGTGAGCCCCACAAAGAGCTGAAGGGCTGTGAAGCCGTGTTGCCAACCTGTGTGTAGAAGTGGAGCAGAGGAACCTCGCAAACTGGCTTTGCCTGTGGGGAGGTCATTACGGTGAACTCCACCTACATAGCCCCATAGGAATCTTGGCCTTGACCTTCCAGATGTTTATGTATGGTACGTAAATGGTCCTAGGGATGCCAGTATAATTATTCAAATGTGTAAGGTTACATGTCTGTAAATATGGGGCTTGATTTTTCTCTGTTTTCTCCCAATTCAGCAACGAAGCTTACGAATGCATTGGTGGGTGCAGCTAGTTAAGGAAATATTAGGTAGGGTCAATAAGCGTAGCAGAAAAGACAAAAGGAACTACAGACCAGTACTCTGATGTGGTATTTTGTTGGGGTTTTTTTTATGGCACTTACACTGGAAACCCAAAAAGAATGCAAAGGCTAACTATATTTGTAATTAATTCATCATATAAAGAAAGCAAAAGAAACAAGAATCTCATTCTTGTAGTATACATGTTGTAGTTTGAATTTGCATTTTCTGAAACTGAGAATTACAGCTTTAATATTGCCTAGGGGAGAACAGCCAAATTTGAAAGCTAGGAACCCTTCTGATGTAATAGTTAATCACTTTAAATGCATCAGTAGCATACACTAGCAACAGCTTCTGTTGAATAAGCATATGAAAAAAAAGGAACTGTTAACACTTTTTTAAAACCTTCCTAAATTTTGCAGTAGTAAATCTGATTTGTTTGTGACCAATGGAAAACCAGTAAGTTTTCTAAAACACATTTTGGTGCAGACTGTAGGATACTATGTAGTTACCTAAAACTATTTTAAATCGTTGACAGAAGGCCAAATTGATAGTCATTGCCATGAGAAAGGTTTGTATTTTGATGTCAAATATATCCCAGTGATTTAAATTTGAACAGTTGACTGAACTTTGTGAAGAGAATTACGTGTTGAGGTCTGTGGTTCTGTGTTCAAGTTGATTAAATTCTGTCCTGCTGAGCATTACAGAAAACACAGATTACATAATATTGTCCAAACATACACACATCTTTATTTTCACAAAACATTGTGGTTTGGCTTATTAATAGCAAACCCCCATATTTAGAATGGTTATTTAGAGTAGTTGTAACAATAATATAGACTAGAATTTATTTTAAATGTTACAAGCAGAGATATTAAATATGTACATAACAGCCAGTAAATTTGATAGTGAATTATCCAAATCCATTGTTTGTTTCCCCTTATAAAATTCCGTTATCTCCTGAGTGACAATATTGTCGTCTTGGAAAATGCATGATTTTTTGATGCATAACATTCTGGGCAAAACAGCTATTTATTGTACCCATACTCATTCTTATCCCACACTCTTTTTTTTCAAGACCATTATTAGTAAATTTTGAGGTTAGAGAGGTACTGACCCAATCAAACATGTACAGAGCTTGGCCTCCAAGTTAATTAAATATGGGTTAATAACATATTATAAGGAAATCATTGTCCTTATTACAGTTATTAGGTAGTTAGTCAAATTATAGCTTCAAAGGAATGCAGAGCATGGAGAACTCAGGACTAAATTATGCATTTGAACCTTAGGCCAGCTTTTACTGTTGAGACAGTTTGCTGCTAAAAGAAATTGTGTGTCATTGAAATTAAATGCCTTTCTGGGGATGGAAGGTTCCAGTTTTTAATGAAATTAGAGTGTGGTGTAGTGAAATGATTAAAATCTGTATTCCGGGAATGTGGTGGACAAAAAAAATCAATAATTGCTAGCAAACCTTTGCTGCTGGATGTGAATCCTGGGAATGAAATAAACTAGTACAAAAAAATAATTAAAAACATATCAACACATTAATGTATTTAGCATGAGTCTCACGAGGCATCATCTTCACTAATTTTTTAGCATACATTTTACTGTGTAATGAGCAGCTTTCTTTTCTCATATCCGTATTAGGCAGCATTTTTGCCCTTCCCCCAGTGTTCCTGCATTGCAATCATTGTGCTTGCACTTATTATGTTACAAATGACCGAGGTAAGGCTGACATTCTCATTGCATGCAAAAAGAGCTAGTCTGCCAGGCTTTTTTTTTTTTTTCCTAATGAAGCAGCTTTGTGAAATCTCCCCATGTGTTAATACTAATGAAGATCCTCCAGCACAATTAAAATCACAGGCAGTGGCTGAAGAGGAAACAGAAAACAATGGCATCTTTCTACATATGCCTATTTCTTTATGCTGAGATCAGCTTTATTTAGAAATAATGTTGATTTTTAAAATGCTTGTATGTAGCATTTGACAAGGTTAGCGAGCTGAACGTATTCTTGAGTTCTACAAGTGTGATTTTTACCAGCTCCTACGGAAATTGCTTAACGTTCTTCATTGCTCTGAGGTGTAACTTTACAGCGGTTCGGTTTATAGGGAGCAGTCCTTTGACTCTTGAAGGGGACTTTAACCCTGCCTGAGCTTGAGACTATGCCAGAGAGAGGGGGAAAAAAGAGGAGACCAAGCGTGCAGTCTGGGGGGTTGGCGAAGGGGGGCACAGCTTTTACTTTTTTACAACCAACCTGCGTACCTTGTTTCAGGCAAGGCAAGGACGCCGGTATTTCAAATATGTATGTTTGTTTTTAAATTCTTGTGTCAGTAGTGGTGAATTTCAATACTTCCCCAGAACTTCAACTTCCTTCCCCCGCCGCTGTCGCCCGTTTTATTGAGTTTAATGTGTCCAGTTCTCCTGGACCATGGAAGTTGAACGTCGCTTCCACCGTGGGTTTCTGATTTCCTGGGCTCCTTGAAAATGTCTCCCCTTTCGGGAAATGGGTCGCCTTTTTAATTTAATTTTTTTTTAAATTAGATGGATATTTTTTCGTACCACATTTTTTGTTGCTATATTAAATTTCATTTCTCTTATCTGGTCTTAATCTGCAGCGTAAGAATTAACTTAGATAGTTAAGGTGGGCACTGCGTTGCTGCCCCGCTCGATAAAGCGGTCATAAAGAAAGGACCAAGTGGGGACTCCCGTCCTTCCTTCGTGGTCTGAAGAACACGAACTGCTCGTAACTTTTCCTGAGCACAACCCGAGTGCGGAGCGCGGCCCCGCTCCCTTTGGGGGCCGCTGGGTCAACTCTGGCCGGGGCCGCCGCCGGAGCGACAATTCCCGTCTCGTTAACAGCAACTCGCATTGTTGGCGAGACGAGCTGCGCCGGATGACGTCACTTTTGCTCGGTGAAGCTGAATAAACCTTGAGGAGGGATCGGCTCGGCCCGGCGAGGGGCGCGGGGCGGCCGGCTCTCTGCGCGCCCCCGAGCCGCGCGCGCGCTCACCCCCGCCCCCTGCCCGCGCAGCGTTAGGTTCCGGAGAGCGCTGGGCAGGGCGCGCGCTGCTCGCCTTCCCGGCACGCGC
>VYZX01000777.1:36423-46591 GCA_013401335.1 Brachypteracias leptosomus
AGCGCGGCGCGCAGGTGCCGGCGGCTCCGCGGTGCGCGCGCTGCTCCGCGCCCCCGGCCGCGCGCGGACCCCTCCGCCCGTCTCTGCGCGCGCGTCGCTGCCTTATAAAGAGAAGCGGCCCCGGGCCGGGCGGTGGGAGCTGCCCCTTTGTGTATATTACAATATCCTCCATTTTTCTGCCCTCTAAACAACGAGCCTTTCGCCATCTTGGGCAAATTTTTATTCCCGAGTCTGTCCGCCTCCTTTAGGAGAGAACGAGTGGAAATCCTGAAAGTCCTTTTGGGTAGGACTCAAAGTTTAGGAAACGTTACAGGGACAGTGACGTCATGCAAAGTTTAAGGGGAATTTTTCCAAGAGTCTGTGCTTTCCCCCGGAATTCCTGGTCTAACGTGCTCTAAACCGCACTTTAAAGAGGAAGGTTTCTGGTTGAGACTGCACGTTCAGGGAACGTTAAGGATTTGCTTCTTTATCCGCTTTTTGTAGCGGGTAGAGAAATTGTGCTTTTGGGTTATCCCCCCCCCCCACCTCCGGCCTTTTGGAGTGTTGTTTGGTTGGTTGTGTGGGTTTGGTGTGTGGGGTTTTTTTTTCCCTATCCTGGCCTTTAGTATTTAATATGTAATGCTTGCTTAACTGTTCGGTTGCTTAACAAAACATTCCAAAGTTCTTGTGTTAAATAACGAATCATCTGCACATTTGCATTATTTTTATTTATGGGAAGTGGGAAACTGACACGAAGCTTACATTAAACACTCGGTACAGAATCTTCCCTGAGGAATGAAGTTTCCACTTGGAATGAGGAACATGGAAATAACACAGTTGTTCCATTTTTTGGAAGGGGGCGTATTTGGAAGCAACAAACTTATTAAGCTATATTATTAAATATAGCCAGTTGGTTAGGAAGTACCCATATATATGTTACATGTAGTTTGAGTTATGTTCCAGATACATATAATGCGGGTGAAAAACGCTGAACAAATTTTAAAAAGAAAAAAGAAAAAGTGTCTTTCCCTCTGGCTATAAGCTCTGTGTCAGCTGTTGTGAAAAGGGAAACAATAGCAGGTACTGTTCTGTTGATTTCTCAGTTGCACTTTTAAAAAAATCACTTATATAAAAGTTTTTCTGGTCACATGATAGGACTTGGCAAAACACGGGGTGCTTGATAAGGAATAACTATTGTAGGCAAAGTTCTGGTTTTCCATTCTTTTTTCTGTACTCTTCTTACTTGCTGCATATTCGCACTAAGGAGAACATGAAGCTGCCTGTATTTGATTTGCATTTTCTTTGTCTTCACGATTGGGAAAAACACTGACAACAGTTAACAGTTCAGGAATAGCTGTTAGTGCGTGAGGACTTTATCCAAGTCAGTATTGAATGATGCACCTGAAGTATCCTAAGGTTGTGTAGGAACGAATGTCAGATACTTACCTCGAGGGGTGTATGTGGAGTGGGTTTCCTTTCTTTTTAAATGCATCAGAAGGTGTGGTTGAATTGAGCATTTGCCAGCTACGTGAATATTAGGTAGATGGAAATGTTTAAGTAGTTTAGCATGTACAACAGATGGTTCTAAATTACACATGCAACAAAGGTCTAGAAGATTTGACAGATCATCAATAGTGAGCAGCAGAGGAGAAGTAGTTTTGGGAAATGACAGTGTACTTGTCTCATACCTGTGGTAAACTGCATGCACGTTTTTATCACAGCGCTGCAAAACCAATCAACTACATAAGAAAATGGTCGCCAAAGTAATTTTTGTGAAGTGTGCATAGAGGAAGCATTAGGAGTTTTTAAGGGATCTCTTTGTTCCGAGAAAATTTATGTTCACTTCAGATGGGATATTTGTTTAATCATGGATGGTACCAATTCCATGCAAACAAGGGATTATTAATACCAGGTTGTGATGAAGTTCTTAATAAATAGAACCCTCTGGAGAGTAAAAAATGCTTCTTCAGAGGATCAGGTAATGTTAACCTTTTCATGACTGACCCAAAGTCTATTCTGAAAGGCACAAAATAAGGGTTTGTGACTAATGTATTTTAAAAATAAACCAGAATTGTGGTACTGGTATTTATCTCTTTATTTTTTTTTTTACTAAATACCCCTGTGCTGGGTTCCTTACAAGTCAGTGTTCCCACAAAAAGCAATTGTTTTTAAGATCTTTTCTTGTAGGTTGTCAATAACATTGTGAAATTATTTATAGAGTGTTAGGGGAAAGATAACTAAGTACATGCTTTTAACCTTTGGGTGAGAAATAGTTCATTTTCATGAACATGGGATAAGATGCTTTGCATTCCCAAAGAGTAAATTAGCAATATTTTTCTATTATGGAGGGGAAAAGCATTGGTTGGCCACTGCAGTAGATTTGTTTAATTTTTGTACTGCCCTCATGATAAGAAGACTTTTATTGTCTTATTGGGAGATGCTGAAAATGCAATTAAAAAGTAATGGAAGTCTTTCTTTTTAGGTCTTGTTGCCTTTTTCTCGTTTTCTTTGTTTGCATTTTTATTAGAGCTGCAGTGTAAAGGAGCAGATGTTTTGCAAAACATCCTGATGTGTTGCTTTTTCTTATGGGAGTGCGGAACTGTTCCTTCTGATGCATCGACTTGACAGCTGGTTGATTTCATGGAACTGCTAAGAAGCCATTAGTGGTGTCATTGAATTGAAACAGAACAGTCACTCCCAGCTTGAACTGCAATTGTTAATGTCTTTGTTACCACTTTTCTGTTCCTGCACAAGAGGTGGAATATCACAGTTGTAAAGAAAAAAGGAAGTTTGTGCTCTCTGTCTCATCTCCCTGAATTAGGGGAAGGAGGCACTAGTACTTGCCTGCTTTTGGTTGTAACATATTCTCTTGGCTGTTGGAAGGTAAATTCAGCACAACCAAAAATGCAGTTTGCTTACAACACTCTCCCGGGCACAGTAAGGGCATCCCACAGCTCAAATTGCCTCGCTGTGATGCCACCCCTCCAACAGGGATATCTTTAAACAAAACCAAAGAGGTGGAGTTTTCTGGAAAATCAATAAACTTTACTCTAAGAAGATGACAGAAGAGGGTTACATTGTATTTTCATCACTTAGATAATTTGGCCCAGTGAAGATTTCCCAAAGCTTACCAGTTTTCTCCCAGGTGCGGTTCAACTTTTGAGTTAATTTTGTTTTACTACAGCGCATTCAGTAAATGATGTCATACCATATTTTAAACCAGTTTGTGATCGTAAATTGTCATCAGTAGAAACACTGACACAGCGGCAAGGACAGCAGAGATTTTTGTGATTGCTGGATAGTTTACAACATCCTGATCGCTGACAAAATATAGCATGTGTTGGTTAACATGTTTTAAAGAAATTGGAAGCCTGTGGTGAAGAAAATATTATGCAGAATTCAAAATGTACGTCCCAACAATCTTCCCCACCACATTGAAGAAGGAAATGGAACATCCTCTTTGTGACTAACATTTATGCTTTTCCAAAATATTCCGTTATACTGCTACATTTTAACTTTAAAACGATTTTTATTGTATTCTTTCTACGTAATGGTAGAGTGAAAGTGCACCTTTGTTTTAAATGAGTGGGAAGGCTTTGGAGTTCTTCCCTGCGTAGTCTTCAGGGATGAGGAACTGAAACAAGGATACTGTATTAGCAAGACTAGAGAGAGTAGATCCTCCCCCACCCCACTTGCCCAATTTTTGCCTGCTTATTTAAAAAAAGGAAAGAAAAAAGCAACCAACAAATCAACAAGAAGTCACCGGAATATTTGCATAGGGAAAACAGTAGGTTCACATTAATTTATTTATTTGTGTTTCTTAGTACCTTTATGAAGGTGGGAATGTATTAGTTTTGCTGTGACACACATAAAGACTCTGATCCGTGGAAGGTTTCAGACTTTTACTAACATCACAAGAAGTGGTAAAGATGGTAAAGGTAGAAAAAACTGTCTTCTCTGACTTTAATCTCTAGTATGCTGGGTAGATGTTTCCTTGAAAGCTGAAGCGTGTGGTTTGTTATGATGCAGAGAGTAATGGTGCTCGAGTAGGGGAATGCACATCCTTGTTAAAAGGAATTGGAAGTGTTTTCATCCAGTCTCTGCAGAAGGGCCAAGCTATATGCAGTATTTTTCTGTTACTTTGTTTCTTAATTGTACAATTTTTAGTTGAGAAAAAAAGTAAACCCTTTAATCCTATTAGCACACAGTTTCATATATTAGCTGTGTAAGTTCTTGCTTACTCTTTTATCTCTTTAGTGCCCTAAATTTAATTATATAATGTCATGGTCTTGAGCCATTCCTTAAAAAGAAAAAATCAATATACCTTTTAAAGTCTGATGCACGAGTTCCTTTGAGGTTTAAATAGAAATAAACCAAAAAGACTTAACTAATGTTAGAGTATAATTTTTTTCTTTTCTTTTTTTTGGGGGGAGGGAAGAGAAATTGTAATTTATTTTGTTGCAGTATTGGCATTTAATGAGACCATTGGGCGAAATAAACACTCTGACCATGAGGAAGTCTTATGCTTGTTTCAATTTCTTAATATGGCAACAAGAAAAGGAGGATACAGAGGTTTTCCCTGCTTTGTTTAACAAAATTCCTAATACCAATTTCTTCTCTTCTGTGAATGTTTTTCAGATCAGTGGGAAAAGACAAATATCAAAGAAAGCATACATTTTTAAACCTTAGCTAATGATAAATAATCTCTCAGATGAGGTCTCTGAAGGAGGGACTTAGAGAAAGATGTGCTGGGCTTGTCAGTGTCCTGTGACTCTTTCAGAAGGATGATGCCTGTTGCCATTAACGTGAAATCTCTCCCATTGCCTGCCTACTCACAGCCATCAGGGCCTCCTGAATGTCTTGTTTTCTCTATGTAAAGGACATAAGACTCTCTTTTCACTTGATGTAGGTCAGGCATTGTAAAGAGCTGAATGGGTTAAGCCTTGGTAGTTTGCAAAAAGAGATTGCAGAGATTTTTCTAACCCCTGAGGGAGGAATCACACAACATCTTAAAATTCAAACTGCTAAAAGTGTAAAGGCACCATCTGAAAATTTGGTCTACCTGATGGACTGTTTACATTAGTAATGGTCCCATTGAAATAAGGGGGACTACCGAGTATAAAGACTCCTCTTGGGTAAATTTTGCAGGATAAAACCTTGGAAAAAAGGGTAGATTTAGAAGTAGTGCAGTGACCGTCAGATAATGTCCTCTTGCAGCCTCACACAGAATGAACTTCTGCTCTGGAATTGTTGGAAAGGATAATGAAGAATTTTAATATATAGGAGAGAACCCTACTGGTATTTTCTTGCAAATGACAGGAAGTGTGAACTAGATTTTTTTAGACTATTAAATACAAATTAAATTTATTAAATTCTGCCTAGGTGTTCTTGAGCTTGAATCTCAGTTGTGAAGCTGGTGGATGGGAAGCTAAAACTTTGAGATCTTCTAGGGAGTATTATTTCCTTGGCTTCAAATACATACGTAACTTTTTTTGATTGTGACCCTGTTTATGAATTGGGTTTTTTATTAGTGAGTTCACATTTTTCTAACGCTGAAAGATTCTTTAATAAACAATTCATTGCGTTTTATCAGATACTTACTTTAGAACAGTGTTGAGTGGTATCCAAATACAATCAGTAAAATAACCCCACAACACCCTTCTCAGCCCTCACTCTTCTGTACAAAAGAAAACAAGCTTGACAAAAATTATTGCAGTGGCGCATCAGATGCGTAGGGACATACTTGTGTGGATTTTGTCCCATTTTCTGTCCTTACGCTTCTCCGCAAGCATGCACTCATTAATCAAAGACACTGTACTCCTGCTGAGGGCAGAGAGGTTCATCAAATTGGCAGCCAGTTTGGTGTAAAGAACAGTGTACTGAAGCTCTTAACGTGGTAGGACATAAATAAATCTAAGGTCTTTGTATGCAAACCCTGGAGGTTAATACTGTATAATTCGATGTCCTGTCTTTGTTTATATGATTGATGTTTTTAAGTGTTTGAAGCTTGATGCAAGCCTTCAAGCAAGTCAGGGCTGATCCTCTGATTGGCTGAAGCAAAAAAGCGTTAGCTTGACAGAGGGGCTCTCATGTATGCTGTGGAGATTTTATTTTATTTTATTTATTTTTTTTTGGCTGGGAAATCATTGTTGTATTGCCTGAGCTGTTAAAGGAAAGTTCTAGCTTGACAAGCCCTGCTGTGATAATGGACTTGGTGCTTGAAACGCCGATATTCGGTCCTATTTGTTCTGAAGCTTACTGCTATTTGTATCCTTAACAGAGCTAACATGTAGAACAAGCAAAAACTACTGGGATTTCCCTGTAGAAATAGCACTGGGATTTGGCTTTAACATGAATTGGTTGCATATTCATAATTTAAGAACAGCTGGTTACAGCAAGCAGATAGTCATTTGCAAGCTATTATAAACCATTCTACTCACACATGGAGGCTGTGCCTGAGATTTTTTTTTTTATTGATCTACCTGCATTTGAAATCTGGTCACTGAAGCCACGGAGGCCTTTCATTTTAGCTGTGCTTGCATCATAGAACAGCCTCGGTATTAAATATTTAATTTTAACTAAATGCTGAATAAAATAATAAACTGCAAGTTTTGAAGAAACAAAGTGTAAGGGTGAGCAGTGGCATAAATCTTAAATACAAAATCTTGTTCCTTAAAGCAGCCTAAAAAAGTAACAGCAGACAAGCTTTGTAGTCCTTTGGTAGCTTTTGTTGTTCTGAATAAGCAATCTTTGTTAGATTTACCCAAAGTTACCTTGCGAAAACTGTAGTTGTGGAAATTTGTGGTGGTTTCCATGCGTTGTATGCCCAGTGCTTTTTGAGGAAAACCTGGAAGTATAAAATGTGATTGTGTAACACAAAATGATGCTACAGTAAAATAATAGCAAGCACAGTTGTGCCGAGTATCACATGAAAAAAATAATGGAGGTGTTGGAAATGACTGTACTCTCACATGGGTAAGCTTATCTATCATTATAGTGTGAAAAAGATATATTTAGAAATACTGATCTGTAATATATTTAAGCTGAGTTAATAAAGTTGATCCCCCCCCGCCCCGTTCAGTTTTACTTTTCCAGGTCAGAAGTGAGGCGTTTCCACTAGTTTATATTCTTAGTTTGGTTACTTTTCTGTGTCTTTGCTTGCCCTAGGGACTGGAACTTCTCAAAGGAGAACTATACCTTTGACTACAAAAATTGTTTTAGGGAACATCCTTAGTTCCCATGGGAATAAAAGAAGCCCAAAATGCCCACTCTCACACATCTTTTGATCAGTATGTTTTAAGTTACTACCTCATCACCTGACACGTAGGTAGAGAAAGTATTGCTGAGGAAAGTTGGAAATCAACTATGAATCCAAAAAGATGGGAAGCTATTAAGGAAGGTTCCTTCCTGTGTTAGTCAATAATAGCAGGCATACATGCCTGAAAGAGTCTAGTTTTTCAAGCTGTATCAGTTGATTTAATAAAAGATATTATCACTCCCTACAGCTGTGGTCTTTTCTAAGTAGTTACAGCATTAAAAAGACTAAACCCTAAGAAATGCAAACCAGTGTTTTTCCGTTGCAGCTCTGATCATTTTTCATCCTTGGAGTTACCCTTAAGCACCTCACTGCTTCTTTTCAGTGTTGATGAAAGAGCTAGATCAGAGATAGTAGTTGAGATTACAACTGTGTGGTTCAGGAGAAAAGTGAGTTCAGAAGAGAAGAGTGCTCAGTAGATCATTTGGGGACCCAGCCTCTACAACAGCTGTAAAGCCAGGAACAAATTCTTTATAGCACAGTTTTAGGAGCTTTCAAAGCAAGGAGAATGCCTCTGTTTTTTTTACTTACCAAGTCTAATATTAAAAACAATAGAGAGATCCATTTTGTCTTTTTCAGGGAAATTGCTGTAACTGGGACTCTAAAGAAGTGGATTCCCCCCCATGGGAATAGTCTGCTTAGTAAATGGCAATCAGACAACAACAGATAGGGATTTAATTTTTTTTCACCATGTTGGCAATATAGACTATGTTAAAAAGCTACTGCCCCAAAGAAAGTCTGAGAAGTGGGAAGACAGTTGAGATCCAAAGCCTTGATTAAAGACAGTGAAAGGGTGTAGATCATTGAAAAAACCCACAGTAACATATTCCAGCAATTCTTTATCTTCCTGGCAACTTAGTAGAGAAAGCAGTTGGATTTAGTCATACCCTGAATGTGTTGGATGTTTTAATCCAAAATGGGGATGACCCAAACTGCTCGGTCTTTGAATGGCATTAACTAGAGGCCTTCCATTTAGCAAGTTTGTGTTTTGGTTTGTTTGTTTTACTTCCTGACAGCTAACAAAGAAAAATAATATCAAACGTTTGTATAGCTCACTTGCTACTTAATGCATGTAAGAGTGTTTGGAGAAGTAAGTTATGTGAAGGAAAAAAAGGCTTAAGAGTATGTACCTAAAATGAGAACAGACTAAGGTCCTTTATTGTTTGGCATTTAACTGTGGTAGTACCACTGCATCTTTCTGCAGTTTTCATCTTTTTTGCTTTTCTACAAGTGCTTTTCAAGCCTTATTTTTCTGCCGGAAGCTTTACTGTACAGCAAGTTGTCTTTATTGAACCAAACATATCTTTGAACAAGAGTAGGAACTATTGACTCCATAGTTGAGCGTTGTCTGGAGGATTAGTTTTGATGTATTGTTTTATGACTGCATGAGGAAGTGTGTTCATCATGCAAAGGAATAGACAAAGGGCAAGGGGGGAAGGAACTCACTCTTGCTTCTTTTAGGGTGAAACTGATGTTAAGTGCACAAATAAATGTAATCAGTTGTAAAAGGCTGTTTTTCTCCTGGCATTAGGAACTAAAAGGAACAGATTATGCTAGGTAGTTTCCCTTTTATTTGTATCTGATAAAGATACAGAGCAGCTTGGAAAACTTTCCTTTTTTTGAGAGAGATGTTTTCCATGTGTCAAGCTGTTTCTGATTATAATAGAGATAAATTTATAATCCTGACTCTTGCAGATGCCAGTAAATTTTCAATGTTAACAATTACGATGTTACAGATATACAGCATATTGCAGTTTGTTGTGTTGATGTAAGTGGTTTATACAGAGTATTAAATGTAGTCTACAATCTTTTTGCAGTCATAGAAGTGAATTATGTGTTTTGAGAGATCTGTTAATAGTGTAAAGACTTCATAATACAACAGGCATGTAGGGAGTCAAAATCAGTTTTTTATTTCTTTGCTTCTAGATGTTTGATTTATATAATTGTAGTTTTGGTAACTTGCAAAGTGCTTAAAATAAATACACGAGCAGTCATCTTGTGCAATGACCTGTGTTACATGTTGGAGACATGAAATGCAGGTAAGTGGGATCTCTTAACACACTTGGTAAAGCTGAGTTACTTTTTTTGCTTCATACATGGACCTTAACAGAACTGCCCTGCATTCTGTGAACTTCATAAAGTTTGGACTGAGGGAGGGGTTCATTCTTTGATATTTGTTTTCCCTATTGCTTCCAGCAGCATAGGCAATAATACAGATAATTTGAGTGTTAGGATGTTTAGGTGATGTGTATAAATCTCCATATTCATTATATTATGTTCTATTTATACATAGAATCTTATTTTTTAGTTTAGCAGCTCCTTGCAACTGTCTTGTTTCCATATATAATTTGTGTGATTTATAACTCAATAACTTGTAGTTTTCTGCAGAATTTTGCTTAAATTTTAAAGAACTATTTGAGTCCAAAATTTCAAGTCTGATTCTTTATATGAATCACTTCAGATTTTTTTTTTTTAAGAAAAAAAAGTCCATATGCTAACTTCTGGGGGAGACCTAGGACAGAGAAGGCGATCCAAAAATAGTAAATTGGTATTCTTGGCTGAAAGTAGCACTGCAAGTTGTAATGTGTTGTTTGGCAAGAACTGCTTATTGTGGAAAGCAAACACTTAAACACCTTTTTTTTTTTTTAAGAGATATCTCAGAAGAATGTTTGAGGTGTATAGTATTGGATGTTTAGAAGCAAAAGTTGAATTTTGTTATGTTATGATTTAGTCAGCCTGGAGCTGAGATAAGGATGCTGTGGGGGACCGTGTCAAAGGCCTTGCAGAAGTCCAGATAGATGACATCCACAGGTTTACCCTTGTTGGCTGATGCAGTCACTTCATTGTAGAAGGCAACTAGGTTGGTGCGGCAAG
>VYZX01000777.1:46602-74119 GCA_013401335.1 Brachypteracias leptosomus
TGGCCGCTAGGAAAACCATTCGGACTTCCTAGTGTTACCTCCCTGTCCTTCATGTGCCTTCACATATCCTCCAGGAGGATCTGTTCCATGATCTTAGAATGATTAGGTATGTGAATGGAAGATGTGTTTATCAGTGGCTGTTGAACATGGTGATTGAAATGCATGGCTAGGTTTGTTAAATCTTCTTTTGATTTCTGAGATACTTACTCTTTCTCAAAATGTCTGTCACTTGTGTAGATGGATCTTTATTCTGAATTAGTTGTTGTTAATTTTGGTTCTGTTAATATTTGATATTTTGTGTCTTTGATAATTTGTGTAGATGGAAAAATAAGGATGTCAAAAATGAGAAAATTATTCTAAGATTTACATGAATATACAGATTTCTTAATTATTTTTTTTTTGTGAAGGATTGAATAATCATCCTTGGTTTATGGTTGTTCACCACATATTTTTTCAGACATCACTGATTATCTTGTCCTTCATTCTTGGTTCCTTGCTGTGCTATTTTTGCATTGAGTTTATTAATGTGCATGCTTTCATTAATATAATGTAATAGAGAATAATTTTACGTAGTGTAACTTTGACCTTACAGATTTTTCCCATATCCCTTTCCTTCCTTGTCCCTGTGAGTGCCGCCTTAGACTTCAGATATATCAGGTGTGATACCTGTAAACTCAGTCTTTACCCCACACCTGCCATTTTAAACATTTCTTTACTTTCTCTCCAACTCTTAAGAAATTAATTATGGGGAAGACAATATTTTTGTTCTGCTTCTTGAATAAATTCTCCTACACACCATAGCTAAGATGAGCCTCATAAATTTCTAAAATAGTCTGGTTCTCAAATACTGTCAAAATTGGAAGGGGCGGGTTGAAGATGGTACATTCTATACCTAGTCCTTAGTCCTAATGTATATGTTTTCCATGTATAAGAAGTAGTCTTAAACTAACTGCATGTTGCAGTGTCACATATTAGGGATGTATATAATCCTCTCTCAAGCTATCTAGAAACATGGGGGGAAATCCAGGGTCCTTGTAGGTTGTAGGCAATAACCTATTGTTAGTTTCAGCAGAGTGAAAAGCAATCCAGAAGTTCCTTCTGAAGGCTTTTCTCCTTTGATCCTGGAAAAACTGCCCAGGAAATGGCAGAGTTAAAGAACAATGCACAGACCAAAGGAATTCCTTATAGTTTGTCATATTTTACTGGCAGAGACAGGACTGAAGTTCTGTCCAATCAGCAGTCTCATTCTCTTATCTTTTGATATGATGGCCAAGTGTAACTATGACTGGGTAGTACTTGCTGAGATTACTTTTTATTTAATCTCTGCTGTTTATGGCAATTCAGGACTGAGCTGCTTGGAAAGAAAAAAATTGAGCAAAGAGAAGCTATTTCTGTTCTAAAATAAGCCTGAGACAAGCTCATTTTTGATGGTGCCAGATATGCATGAGCAGTAAATGACAACTGTGTGTATGGCAGTGTATGGTATGTGTGTGTTCCTGTATGGGAAGGATTTTGGTGAATGATGAAGAACTTTCATGCTGTGCAGATTCTTTTATAAATGAAGAGTTTGATGCTTCCAATCATACTTCTGTGGTTATTTTCGCAGACTGTTTTTTGACGTCTAGCACAGGGCCTCTAATGTTGTAATTTATATTATTAGCATTTTGGGAGTACAGAGGTAATTTTTTGTGAAATAGCACTTCTACCCTCATCTTTTGTTTATCATTTTTATTTTATTTGTTTTTCCTGATGCCACATCATTTGCCATGGGAACAGAAGAAGTGGAGAACTAACAGCCAGCAGCTGAACTGTCTGACTTAGTTTCATTCTCTTTCCATGGGAACAGATGTTTTAAAAGGGAGGTTAAAGTAAATACATAACTTACTCTAGCAACTTTTGCTTAACTTTATTGTGAGTCCTCTGACTTGGAAAAAAAGCACTTGAGAGCGGGGTTTTAGTTATGGACTTCAGGAGCAGGCCGTGAGTAGTCAGTAGAAGATAAGACTTGAGGAGCTGCTTCATTTTTGGATTTAACAAGTAATCTCAGGATTTGATACATAAATATGTTGTGTCTTAAATTGTGTATGTTTCCACTAATTCCTAAAAATGAACAATTTGGACTATAGAGCATATCTCCATAAATGCCATTCAGTCACTGATAAGGTAAGTGTTTGGTAGATGCAAGTAAAATTCCATTCAGACCAAAGTGCACAGGTGTCTTACAAGCAAGTAGCATGTATTTTAGCCAAACAAAGCATTCTAAAAAACAGTGGCATATCATTAAAACAATTCCTTTATTTTTGAAACTTTGTGTGAACAAACATTTGGGCCCTGGACTGGATTCTTATAGGCCTTACCTGTTAAGCCTAGACTAAGTTTACTAATTTCTAGAGCACTGACTACATTATTCTATTTAAATTTTAATATTTTTTTTTAGTTTAACAGAACTTTTGGAAGTATAGACTGTTTGCTTTGATGTATTTAAGTAGTTGTTATATTTGAATACTTCTTGACTACTGGAACTGATTCTTTGTCAGTTTTAGAAAATTTATTTAAGTTTTGGATAGTGTGTAGGTATTTGTGTCTGCATATTAACATATATAAATACGTAAATATGTGGACCACAGAATTACGAAATGCAGCATTTTCAGTGTGCGTAGTGTGTATTATAGCTAAGATGTAACAGTTTTCATATTAGAGATAGCAACTAAAGCACATACTAGAAAAATAACAAGAAAATCCAGTTCTTCTGTATGGAATTCTGAATTTGCCTTTCAGTGCCATCTGAAACAATGTGAGAGGTCCTGACATGAAATTTTTGCAAGGAAGATAATTTGAACAAGACTTTGCAACATGTTAGAATTTTGTTCAAAAAAGGAGATTTTATTTTTTATGTACAAGAAGCTCTCTTAAAATAAAGCTTTGCATCTTCAAAGTATTTTAAATATGTTTTTATGAACTTTCTGAAAGATATTCATTATAGACCGGAATTTTAGAAATGTGAATAATGTGAAACTAGTGAAAACATTTAAGGTGCATAAATAGGTTAATTACTTGGCCAATACAAGTTCTTCCTTTTCATTAGGAAAAAAATTGTGATGGCAGTGTTGTGAACAACAAAACTGTTACATGAGAAGTACCCATTTCTTGTGAATTATGATCTAAAACACCTCAAAAGACAAACCACGGTAGGTGTCAACTCAGAGCATGTTGTTGGCATTGTATTACATGGAAATGAAGAAAGTCCTACCCTAAAGACTTCACACAACGTTGGAAGTAAGCTGCAGTTAAACTTGAGCTGATCCATGAGGCTGGAGTGACGCCTGTAAATGCTGAAGCTGCTCCTGTCCTGCGGGGCTCACGGCAGCTGGGGACCAGAGTTCGCATCTGGGTTAGAGGAGGCCTGTTGCAACTTGTACAGAAAAAAAGGCTAAAAGAGGCCACCTGCTACATACAGTTCTCAGCTTGTTTTCCTTCTGGATCACCTGTGAAAGGAGAAGATTAAAAACACCTCGGAAACTAGTGTAAACATGTTGCTCCGTTTGTTTGTTTTGTCTTCTTTTGAATGCAGCAGGTAACCTACCAGTGCTGTCACTGTGAATGACACAGTACTAATGAGCAGAGCCTTTTGGGAGGTCCTTGCTCTTGAAATGCAGCTTTGTAAATAGGGATATCTCAGGACTGTACTTGCTAGGACCTTGCTCTCAATAGCAAACAACGTTATTTTTAAACACAGAATCCTGAGTGTGTTAATTATCAGAAACAGGCTTAACTGTTAGGTTGTCCCTTCTCTACACGGATATTCTGCATTTAACGTTCATTATGAGAAAAAGAGAAATAGCAGAATTCCTAGGAATTTGAAAGAATGTATGTGATGAATAAGAAATTCTAAAGTGTTGAAATACATTTTATTCTAGTGCAACAAAGCTTTTAGTTTGGGGTTTTTTAATGCTTTCTTAAGGGAGGTTTGTGGCTTCAATATCAGAGTGATATTTTTAAAGGAACTTCATGTGGTTTGTTTTGGCTAGGCTAAATTAAACAAGTCTGTTCGTGAGCTTAGATTCGTCTCTAATTCACATATATTGTGAAAATTAAGGCTTCCAGTTTGTTGAATATGCTTATTTTCTGAATGGAATGCAGAATGGAATTCTGAATGGAATAGGTTGTATGCAATTGAAGTGAAACTGATCTAACTGTGAAGTGAAAGTGACCTGATCCAGTGTGTTATTTAGACTGATGTATGAGGTTAACATTGATTGCTAACCTTGGTTCAACAAGAATGTTTGCATTTATTCCCAAATTGTGTTTCAGTAAAGGAGATAATGCTAGGGCAGGTGTGCCCTGCTGGACCTGTTGTTTGCAAACAGAGAAGGACTTGTCATGGGGTGGATGGAGGCTATCTTGGGCACAGTGGTCACAAAATGATAGTTTTCAATTTTGGAGAAGTGAGGAGAGGAGTTGGCGTAAATGCTGCGCTGGACTTCTGGAGGGTAGACTTTGGTGTGTCTAGGGACCTGGTTTAGGGTTCCCTGTGAGGGAGTCCTGAAGGACAAAGGATTCCAGGAAGGCTGGACATTCATCCTCAAGGAGCTCTTACAGGCAGAGAAGCAGGCTGTGTTGAAGTAGATGCACAGAGTAGAGCTAGCTGAGGAAATGGTTGGCAGTATCAGCGCTCTTTCAGCCCTGCCTCAAGCAGTTCTGTGATTCCTTAGCGTGTCTGCATTGCCCAGCAAGTGTATCTCCACCCTCATCGCTCTCCTTGCCAAGTGGGTTGTTGCAGTGGGCTTGTATTTCCTTTTGAGGATCTGGTTTATGGCAGTTCAAATTCAAAGGACCTTCATAGGAGAGATCTCATGGGAGATTTTTTTTCTGCCACCTCAAAAGTAGCATGCACATGAGGAAACCTGTAGTGAAAAGCTTTTGTATGGTACCTTGGCACATGTTCTGTGCATAATAAAACGTGGATACCGGATACTAAAGTTTGCTTTTTGAATCAAAATAATGTTTTCAGAATAATTTTGGTATAATTTCAATTAGAAGATGTTGGTCACTTTTAAGTAACATGACTAGAACAGGGTTTACGTATGTAGTTACAAGCAATAAGCAATCCAGTTATTTCTGTTGGTGAAAATACCTTAGAATCATTCCCATGTGCACTTGTAAGTGTTCCTTGCTAAGGGTGCAGATCCGCTAATGCAAGTCATGCTGATTTGTTGTTATGTTTTCATTCCAGTGTTACATGAGAGAACAAACATTTGCATTGACGTGTGAAAGGAAAACTTTCCTTTATGCAATGCATGCACATAATACACAGTTTTCCAGAACGTTCATTTTAGTTGGGGATTTCTCAGAACCAAAGTCTGTGTGCTGAAGTGTCCTGTGAAATGGATTGTGCGTGTGGTAAGCTTAGGGACAGCTGATTGCAGTTTCATCAGTAAAAGCAAGATGTGCCATTTTATTTGGTCAAATGTAAATGAAAACCATAGGGTTTAAAAGAAGTGTAGTCATAGCTATTTTTTAATCCAAGTGAAAGGTGGTGTTTTTCTTTCTTTTTTTTTGTGTTTTGTTTTTAATGTTGTGGACTGGATTTCAGTGAAGAAGTAGATCATACCTGATTCATTTCCGTACTGTAAACCAGACTAGCAAGAGTCAGACCTGTTTGTCAGTTATTAAAAAGCCTGCACAAATGGCTGCTTTATTGTAATGTAAATCACACTGGTTCATACATGTGGCAATAATTAACTTATGTTGATGTTAGAAAAGAAGTCATCATATCATTGCTGAAAAACAGGTTTAAGTATGTTTTCACTCAGCTAGCACAAGTTAGGCGTCGTAAGACCAGTATAAATTTAAGTAATTTTGAGCAGCCAAAATGTCAGACTACAATTTTTACAGGACTTGAAGAGAAGTTTTGTTTTTTAAACAAGACATTTAAGTTCTCTTTTTTTTTTAATGGAATATTTTGCATATAGCCACCAATGAAATAATTAGAAATCACATCTTTTAAAGAGCTTGGTCTCTGATTAATTTTCAACTTCCCTGTTATTTGGTTTCCTGATTGTTTTTTGTGGGTCATCAAGAAACAGGCAGGGGTCAGGTTACCAGGGGTTTGTAGATCACAAACTGAAAGCAAGTCTGTTAGTCTTAGAACAGATATCTATTTTGACCACTTTTCCTTCTAAATACAAAGTAGTTTGTTGTTAAAACTGTTCTCAAGTGGATTATTACTAATGTGCTTTAGTCTTTTTCTCTGAGATACTCACAGAATCGCAGAATTGCCTTTAAGATCATCGAGTCCAATCATTAACCTCACACTGACGTGTCCTCAACTAAACCATATCCCTAAGAACTGCGTCTATATGTCTTTTAAATACCTCCGTGGGGACTCCACCACTGACCTGGGCAACCCGTTCCAAAGCTTGCTAACTCTTTCAGTAAAGAAATTCTTCCTAATATCCAAGGAAGAATTTCTTTACTCAAAGATTCTTAGGGCAATATTTAAAAAATTGTTAGCTGTTCTGCTGATACTCTGGTTAGAAGTGCTTTGAACTCCATTAGGAGTAGAGTTAGATAAGTGCTAAACAGTGGTGCAAGTTTCATTCTTTAGCTCAAGCTCCAGCCTTTAAGAAATGAAAAAACAAGGATATTCCAGACATAAACACTTGATCTATTCAGACTTCAGCTAGCTTTTGTAGCCTCTTGCCCCATCGTACCTTCTACTCAGGTTTTAGCGCCTTTCTTTAAAGTATTTTTCAGTCACTGGGCAGACAACTTTTATTCTACAGGTTCCTAAGTTGTCTTGTCAACCTTTATCATAGCAGAAACCCGAGTCAAAACTGTCGTACCTTGAATCTAAAAACTCACAGACCAGGTGAAAGTACTCAGAAGCTTGGTTTTACCCAGAGAAGGGAAGCAAAATGAAAATAATCTGAAACATAACGCTGTAGTAATTTTCAGTAGTCTTCAGGCTTGCTATAATCCATGCTGCTCTTTGCTTGCCATTATCATTGGAGGCCAGGCCATTGCTATTGTACTGGAATGATGCCGGGATGCTGAATTTAATATATATGAATGGTTTGAAGCAGAAAAATGATGACTGCCATTAATTCCATATTTTTAGACTCTATTTTTTTGTGTGTATAATTCGCTACTTTTTCTTCTTCCCCTCTCGTTGTCGCTCTGTAAATCATCTCACAGTAACTTACATCATCATTTCAACAAGCCTTGGCTCATAGTAGAGGGGAAGGGGGAATCTAGAAAAAACACTGACACTCCTGGCATCTGAGCCCATCATTCTTAACTAATTCTCAGCTTTCTTTTAACTAGTGAGAGGTTAAATTGCTGGCTTGCTTTACACTTCCAACTTTCAGTGGTGTCTTGTAGTCTCTTGTTTTGGTGCCATGGCACTGTCAATGTTTTTTGTTCATTAATATCAGAGAACTGTGTTTTCCAGTAGTATGGGGAAACATCTGTGTGCAGTTTCAGTTTCTATACTGCAGACTGTGTCTGTTTGTCACATCAGAGGGATTTGTCACATCAGATTTCAAATTTTAGTGATCAAACTACTTTCTTTGTTAAGGACCTGGGAATAAGATCTTTACATGGAAAGAAGTAGTTTTTGGTTGCAGTTTTCAGAATAGGACTCTTCATATTAGCTTGTGTACTTGATATAATTTAATTTGGAATCAAACTTACTTCACATCTCATCTAGCTGTGTGTTACCAGGCAATTTCAGTGCTGGGAGACTTAATAAAAATGACTTTTCAACCTTTTAAATACAACGTCACAACTTTGTGCTGGCTGTAGTAGTAAACACATGCCTAATAAAGGTACTTATTTCAGTGGTAAGAATTTGCAGAAATTAAAAGAACTTGAAACTGTTTATATTCATGGTTATAATGATAATGATGCAAAGAATTGACACTTATTCCTGTACGCTTTTTCCCCTTTTCACTTGCATTGGTGGTTTTGTTTTTCAGTTAGATAACCTTTTTTTTTTTTTTTCCTTCAAGAAAAAGGCCTTTTCCCCTTTCTCATAGGTTTGGTTTTATCCATTTTCTTCCCTCAACTGGCTTTTTTGTCCTTGTTGTCTAGCTCTTTTCCCCAGCGATGTTCTTGTCTGTGTGATTGTTGCTTTTCCAATACTGTACACATTTCCCTGGATCATGCAGAATGCAGTGAAGCTTCGTTTGTGACTGGGGTTTCTGGCTGGTGGAGCAATATGCAAAACAATTACTGGGTGTTTTTGACAGACAGCCGCAGCTACAGGAATAGAATCATAGAATGGTTTAGGTTAGAAGGGACCTTCCAAGATCATCTAGTTCCAACCCTCTTGCCACGGCAGGGGCACCTCCACGTCCGAATACTGAGGTCCCGTCTTCCTGCTCCCTCCTTGTGTGCTAGAGCTTAGAACTTTGTAGGACAAATAGGCAGTCCCAAGGTAGTGGTCAGTCAGACAGAGGATGAAGATAAAGTCCCTCTTAATGCAGTAATACTCAGACTTTCTCTTGTTGTTCAGATCAAAATGGATGTTAAATGATGAAATGGTGCTTCCTTCACCAGAATAAAATCTTAATTCTTTTCATATTTTTCTTTCTACTTCCACTGATGAGGATGGCAGGAAGAGGAACCAGTATTGTATTTTTACTGGCAGTGTTCCTTTCTTCAATTTATGTGGCCGTGGTAGAGCTGTTAATCTGGTAGAGCTGTTAATCAGCATGTCCACACTCGTTAGAGGAAGACCTTGACATCATTCCTGTGTATCGAGTGTACGGAAGTGACACACAGGGAGGTTACATAGAGCAGCCGACACTTTCCAGTCGTGAGCGTGCTTGGTAATCCCTCGAAGTGCTGAGTCAGAGAAAATTCTGTCGTGTCTGTAGAATGTTGGAGTTGATGAAAACTAATTAACTGATGCAGAAATCTTTGCGCATTTCTACACAGGCTTTGCCAAAAGATCGTCTTCGCAGTTCTCAAATCTTGATCAAAATGCATGATCATGATGTAGACCTTCTTGTCGTTGCTGACATTGTTGCTTTCATCCATCATAGCAGCGGAAGATCCTGGTGCGGAAGGGTTCACGGCCTGGATGTGCTGACAGAGTTTTGATGATCCTCACAGCTTTAGTTTCTTCCAAAGAGATTGCTTTCTTAGTACTTGTGTGCTTTCTAAATATTAGTACATCAGTTTATAGAAGGGGGCGGGAGAAGAATTGCAAGCAGGCAAAACCCAACTACATAAATCTAACTGAAACTCAGAACCCAAACTCCTAGGGAAAGCATTTGATTTCTAGTACTTAAATATTCCTCTTACCGACTAATGCCCATCTTTGCTAGCATTAATGTGTGTAATGCTGAAATCTGCTGCTGAAATACTGAGCTGTTGAATTATCAGCTTCCAAAATCATAAGGGGTAATTTTGCTTTGGCAGATTAACAGTTTTTCTGAAACTATATCAGATACTTGCACAAAGCTTATATTGTTAACTGTAGAGTCACAGTGGAGATTTTATTTTGATCAATCTTTTGTTCTGAATCCATATTTTGAATTATTGGTTCTCCACATATTAGTTCATCACAGGAGATAAAAGCCTTCTAAAAATATTTCTGAAAATAAGCGTGGTTCTTAAATCAGTTTACTAAAACTGTGTATTTTAGGGCTGTGACTCCTCTTTCTTTTGACTATTCCAGTAGAAGGGTTTTCCAAGAAACAGATTGTCCTGTGTTAGTCTTTAATAGGTATTAATGCTGTAACTTTGCTCTCCCTTTAGAGTGAACTTCTAGAGCAAAGTCCTGGATTACTAAGGAAAATCAGGAAGACTATAACTCGAAAACTCATATTCTTTCAGCCTTTGTTTGCAATATAATAAAAAAGGCTACCAAGGCAATTTTTAAAACACTGACGTATCTTTTGTAGTATGTGTGCACTGGAGAAAGAAGCAAATTGCAGTCAAGAAAGAAAACTTCTTGCCTCATCTCATGGCATTATGAAAATGGTGCAGTTTTTGCTGCGTTCTGCAGTGCTTTCAGATTCTAAGTTCTGATTTACTTGAGAAGATGGCATTGCCAGAATGTGAACCTGTTTTTCTAGTCTTGCTTAAAAAAAACACCTTGCAAAGTGATAGCAGTTACAAAGGTGGGAATTCACCCCACCCTGTCTTCCCACTTTTGTTAAACCTAAATTAGCTCCATTTATATGCTAATATTAAGCACAGGAAACTTCCTTTTTCTTTACTTTGTGCATGATAAGGAAATAATACAGGGGGAAAAAAGTTAGGTTATATTAACATTGCATAGTTCATAATGAGATTTGAAAATAAAACATGTTACAGTCTTTCCTGTCCACGTAAACTGTCCCATTCCTGCAGTGAGAAGCCATTATTACACCTCTCTGCCTGTGTGGTGCTGCAGCCAGTCAGACACTTTCTCCGTGCTGGGTTGATACGAGAAATGTAAACATAAAGAAAGTTTAGTCTTCTCTTCCAGGCACTCTATTTTCTGTTCTTTCTGTTCTTTTAAATATTCAGCTTCCACCTGTCTCCACTGAGTGTTGAGTATTGGCTGATTTTAGCCTTTTATTCTCAAATTGCAGTAGGATTTTGTGTTTAAGGATACTTTGATTTGTGCTTTGTAGTCAGTTCTACAAAGAAATCTAAAAAATAAACCATGATGAAGTTCTTTTCTTTTGGGTTTTATTAGTGGAATAACAGTGAGTGCTGAAAGGGAGAAGAAGCAGCTAGTTGCAAGGACCTAACAATTAAATGGTAAATCCTGAGCTTTCTCTGTTTGTATGCACGGTTGTGTCAAGGAAAAGAATATTTAGTCTGAATCAATATTCTGTGATCCTTTCAAATATTTTTTTTAATTGGACAAAGAAGTTGGTGTTGTGTAACTTCCTTAAGTTCATGCCAAATCATGTCTTTGCTGTTGCATTTTAGCTTAGTTTTCCACTTAGTGTATAGCATTTGTACACCCAAGGCACCTGTTTACTTAGTATTTTTGATGCTGGGGCCAAAAGCAGTTTGCATGCTTTTAGTCAGGGAGAACAAAAATACTGAAATACATAGGGAACGTATTATAGATGCTTCCTTTGGGTTTAGATTCAAAATTTTAAAGCTTCTATCTTGGTTTATACTTATCTGCAGCAAATAAGACCTCACTTGTCTTAGTTATAGGGCAGAACTAGGCAAAACATAAATAAAAGCTGGGTCTCTTTGAGATAATTTATGTTGTTTTGGTGTGTGTTTGTTTTTTCTTTGTCACTTTGTTTGTAAAACCTTCAGGAAACATGGAATGTCTGTGTGTGTAAATCTCCATAGAGGTCTCTGTGTGTAAATAAGGTACAGGTTGCTTTACCCCAGTACACCTGTCTCCGTTACACTGGCCCTTCCTGAGCACGGGAGCTGTGCTTTTGGACTGCCTTTGGTAGTGACAGAAGAGAGGGTTTGTTTAGAAGGAGCTGCAACTAGAAGCAATGGAACGGGAAGGGGAAAGGGAGTGTTTTAACCTGAGCAGTTAAAATTTATAAATGGGTAAGGGGGTAATTGTGGAAGATGTAGAGTCTAGTTCCTGGAAACGTGCAAGACTTCGGAGAGCTGATGTGTTTGCAATGGAAGCAGCTCAGACAGAATCCTGAGCCACCTTTGGACAGGCTGACTTGGGTGCTGTGAGCAGTGGAGAGGCAGGAGCGTGCAGCTGCTCACGGGCTGAAGGGAAAAGCAGTGCTTGAAAATTAATTGCACTGTGTCGTGTGCTGTGAGAAAATAGTTGCGTTGTTTAGCTTAGCTTAACCTTGGCTGCAAACTAGTTATGGTCACAGTGGGGATTGCAGCACAGGCATATATCCTATTTACAGGAGAGTCATTTGCCTCTGGGAATCTATCAAGTGACATGGTAGATCTTTCTTTTTTACCCCTGATTTTATGAGTTATATGTCTTGCTACAATTGAATTTTATACAAAGCAGCCTGAACATTTGCTTTATGATAGCCCAGTTTAAGCTTCTAGGGTACAGACTGTGTGGGGTTTCACAGTGCCCTCCACTATGTAGATTTCTTTCACTGTCCTGTATAATGTTCCTTAATATCGCAAAGTCCTCTACCTTTTCTCCACCACTTTCTCATGTGTTTGCTTTTAATACGCAAATGTCCATTAGGTCTTGGAATGTTAACGAAAAAATTATTTTACTACTGAGTGTTACTTCACTTTAGGAGGAAATGCACAGCTGTATTTATTTGGAGGGTAAAGGGTAATTTCTTTCAACAAAGCAGATTTAATATTTACAATTTTCCAAGATACAGTGTGAAGTAATTGTATTGCACCACTGATAATACCAACACCAAACCTTAGCAGTGCCACAGGTATAGATGTAGTCAGAAGTAGAACATATGTGCAGAATTATGACAGGCAGCAAATAGTTGAGTTTCAGCTAAAACAGGAAAGATTTCCAACCTAGGTGAAGAAATATGACTTTGTTTTCTGCTTTCTGAAGGACAGTTCAGGGTTCTAGTCAGCCAGCAGGACAGTACTTTTTAAACTTTTCCTCTCTTAAATGCTTAGCTCCTACTTTTGAAATGGTGTAATTAACTATGGCATACCTCCTTCAATCGCTTCTCTCTTTCTCGTTTCTGGTCTAGTAGATGGGGGGACTTTTTGGTGTTCTCAGAGCATGGCACTAGGGTAGAGAAGGGCAACAGTAATGTTTTGATTTCTCCTTGGGAGAGCAAACGTGAATCCTTTCCTGTATAGCTTGATGATGTTGCCACTGACTATTCTGAGGAACGGTTTGTTCCTGGCTGTCCTTTGACAAGGGAGAAAAATACCTATTGTTTTCTTGGCAGGCCCTGGAGTGTAGTTTGACAGGAGTGGCCCTAACAAACAAAAAAGCAATTGTCGGTGTTAATACCCAGACATTTACAGGTTGTAATTTAAAATTAAATTTAAAAAAACTGTGACTGTTGTTGATATAATTACCTGCCTAGATTTAAATTGTTACATTGCTTACCTGACTCTGTAAAAGAGGTTCTTGCTCATGTAGATGGCTGATGTTTTGTTTGTGTAGATGTATTTTGACTGTGCCACTGTGAGGCGGGACAGCCTTATGCTTCTGTTAGCGTCATGATGTAGGAAAAAAAAAACACATTTGTTTGTTTTTTTTAAAAAGTGTTCAGTGTAAAGTAAAAGCCTCAAACAAACCAACAACAGAAAAACCCTGAAATGCCATTTTACCATAAGATTTTTTGATATGTAGTAAATTAAGCATATTTGTGCAGTTCAGTTTAGCTGAAGAGAGCATCTACAACCTTTGGATAGCAACTATATGTTTAATGCTACAGAAGATGTTTTTAAAAGATCAAACGAAAATTTCAATGACTCTTTACTAGTCTTCAGTGAAAAAACATTATTAGAAAACTCCAACAATACTGGATTTCTATTGCAAGTAACTTTTTTCTGAAATGTTTGTATTGCTGATGTTACATCTTATACTCAGATTTCTGTTTCCTATACAGTGTGTATGAGCTGTGTGGTTAGAAAAACTTGATCTGCCCAGGGAGTAACAATCTAGGAAGAAAGTGTTCAAAAATTATTTTTTGTTTTAAATTATCAGTGAAGTATGTGTGGATTTTGTACTGGCATAGAGATGCTTCTGAATTCTCATAGCTTGAGGAGAATTTGAAATCCTCGTGCTAGAGAGCATCAGTGATGGAATGGAACTCTGGTTCCATATAAACAATACTGAAAGTTCCCATTGGTTTCTGGGAAGCCAGAATTCTTTTTTTCGTTTTCATAGAAAGCTTCCTTTGACTTACTGTGTACATCACAGGGGAACACATTGTACTGTATAATTCACAATTTAGTAAGGGTAACACGGGTATGTGTATTTAAACAGCTGGTTGAAAACAAAAAAAGTGTGCTTATTTAACCTTTGGCCTAAAATATTCTTGTTTTAATGGCTTCATATCTGGCTGTGGGAAACAGTCTTTCAGTACACTGGAAATACTTCACAGAGGTTTTGGTTTTTTTGAGAAATTTTACTGTTCTGTTTGATGTGTCTTTGTCCTTGTAAAAGTTACTTGATGAAAGGATGACTCAACTGATCATTGTTTTCTGTTTGCAGGTTGCAAAACAGTAATGTCACAAAAGTGACCACATTCATCACAGTAAGTAAGCTGTAGCAATAAGCATTCTGACAGTGTTCTGAGAAGCGTGAATCACACAGGGAGAAGGAAAATGTTCTGTACTCTATGGCTTAGTGTCAAATTCTGCATCCAGTCCAGGTCCTGATTTCAGCAAGACATTAAGCACAGGCTTAACTAAGACTTTGAGATTCTTAATCCAAATGTGCTATTACTATTGTGACTTAAGGCTTAAGTATTGAGCAGGTCTTTAACAATTGATATCCATAGTAACATTTCCATCATTCCTTCTGGATTTCTTTGTATATAGGCTTGAAATATAAATATGATAGAATGTAATTTGTGTTGCACATCTTTAATATACCTTTAGTAGTTTTCATGTGTGATGTTACACAGTTTAGGGAATATTTAAAATGAATTGAGTATTGAATTGAATGCTACTCAGTAGAATGAGAAGAATGCTCCATAAGTGGTCAAGTTGATGTGCATAACTTTTCTCCCTTTAAATATGCAATTGGAGAAGAACAGGAAAAATTTATAGAAAGGTTTGTGCTTTTTGATCATTTTTCCCATAGGCCTTAAACAATGTAAGGGAGGAAATAATAGCCAGGGGTAGATCTCTTTCTCTCAACAAGTTTATTTATAAGGCTTCGTTGAAGGTCCCTTCCAGACTGAACCATTCTGTGAGTCTATGATTCTATGCTGTTCGTTGCCTGTAGTAACAGTATTAGAAAAGTAGCAGTTTGGTTTTTTTGAAAGTGTAGGTGGATGCTCATTTGCAACCCCAGAAAAAAATATAAAAGCTTTCAAATCAGCCCATTCCCCAAAGAACATGAGAATTTACTGCCTTCATACATGCGTTAACATCTGCCTATTTAATTATATCTCTACTTCAGAATAACAACAAAAATTAACATTGACTCAGAAACTAAAAATAATACAGTTTTAACAGTTTTAGGAGCTTACAGTAATTACACAGAGTGTAAATAAAAGACAGAAGTCAATTATGCCTTTCTTCTACTTACTTTTGCATAGTTATTTTTAGAAAATAATCTCATTAAAAATTTAAATAGAAGTAGTTTATTGCTGTATATTGCTGATTTGTCTGCAGATGTGGTCATTGTGTGTGTATGTGTATATGCTTGCTTGTATGCATATGTTTAGATTTACTTATCAAGGAAAACAAATTGACATGCTAGATAATTACGGAAGTAAAATTACAAAATGAAATTTTCAAGGAAAAAATTAATAAACTGCACATTTATCTGTGGAATACCTAGTTTTGTTACACTTTTCTTTTAAACTAATAGACTACATTTGATGTGTTTTGTGTTTTATAATAGGAAGACAATTTTAAAAAACAAAAAAACCCCACTGCTGACACAGCTTCTCTAAGAGTTGCTTCCAGCAGTTTTGACGCTGCTACTGCAAACCAGATTTAATAATGTTGATTTACTGTAAGGGTTAAAGAGCAGATTTTGATTATGTATTGTCAATCCATGATTAGCATCTGTTAGGAGGAATAAGTGGTTTATTGAGCTTTACTGTACAGATGGCAACTGGAGGATCTCAGATGTAAATTGAATTTTTGATAGTATCACTGTATTGTTAAGACCAGCTGGTTTTATCTTTGCAATAGCAGTGATCTGTTTGCACAAAAAAAGTGGTTTTGTTCTTTACAGTTACTTCAAAAGTTTAAAAGTTCAGAAATCTTTCAAAGTACCTATGATTAGATAAGAGTTTTCACTTTCTTTGATTTGGCCCCCTTACATAAAGAAGTGTTCTTAACATTTAAACACAAACCTTTGCCCACTTATGTGAAACGAGAAATACATTTTCTAATTAGATTTCAGAGTCTTAATATACGGTAACTCTGTGATTTAGATGTTTAGGTTAAGAAGACATTTCTAGTCAACTATTGAAAAGATAATTTTCCATATGTAAGTTGATGCAACTTTATCTTCTGAATCTAAGTCTTCAGGGACTTTTCTGCTGGTAGCTAATCTGAGTATTGTGTTCCCTTTTCAACTAGCAAGTTGTTTTTAGAAGGCTTCACCAATTCACCACAGGAAAGCTTTAAAACTTGTGCTCTAGCTAAGGGTTACAAGTTCAAGAGTATTCTACATGGGTTTTTTTATTTGCTGTTACCAGAATTCATAATGTTACTGTAAATGATTTGATATTTTATCATGTTCTTAAAGCCTTAAAAATCCTTGGGGAAAACTAAATTTGTTTCATCTAATTTCTTTCCTGCTTTTAAGGCAGGTAGCAAATTCTGTGGTAATAAAGAAAACTTGAAATGGTAGAATCAAGAGTCAAAACTGAAAAGGCAACTGGGATCCTTAATTAAGCAATGAGAGCTATTGTTAACTTGATAACTGGAAGAGCTTAATTGTGTGTTTTGTGAGAAACTGATGTGAAAACAGATCAGGTTGGTAGCTGGGAGCAGCACACTGATCAGCACCTCTCTTCAGCCATGTGTGAAAGGCATGGGGCCGTGTTATTCTTGAGTTACGGATGTAGCGCCGTTCTTCTGTTGCTTGTCATATTAGTAGCCATAAACCATTTACTAATTAATCTTAACAGTGGGGGAATAAGAATAAAAGATTTTTTCCAGAAATTTTTGCTAGTAGGACAGGTTGAGGGCAGTAGCAGAACAGCCCTTAGGACTTTAGTAGGCAGAAGCTGAACCTGAGTCAGCCATGAACTCTTGCAGCAAAATACATCTTGGGGTGTGGTAGCAAGAGTGTAGGCAGCAGTCTAGGGAACTGATGCCCACTGCCTCATTTAGAGTGCTCTATCCCAGTTTTGGGGTCCCCAGTACAAGAAAGATAGTGACATACTTTAGTGAGTAGAGTAGTTGGCTACCAAGATGAATAGGGAACAAAAACACATGACATGATACAGATGTGCAAGAGGATTGGAATCGTTCAGCCTTGAGAAGGCTCAAGGGAAGCTAATGGCTACCTTGAGGTGCCTAAAGTGTGTCGGGAAGAACAAAAGTCAAATTCTTCTTGGAAGCGTGCAGTGAAAAGACACAAATTATGCAAAGGGAAAATTTGATTGGCTAAAAGGGAAATATTCCTGAGGACGAAAGTTGTCAAAGTTGGGAATGTGTGTTTGCAGCCTAGAAAACAAATTGTATCCTGGGCTGCATCAAAAGGAGCCTGGTCAGCAGGCCAGGGGAGGTGATTCTGCCCCTCTGCTCTGGTGAGACCCCACAGGCAGTGCTGGGGTGTCCTCAGCTCAAGACATGGACCTGTTGGAGCTGGGCCAGAGGAGGCCACAGCAATGATGGGAGGGCTGGAAGCCTCTGCTGGGAGGCCAGGCTTGGAGAGTTGGGCTTGTTCAGCCTGGAGAAGGGATGGCTGCAGGAAGACTTTATTGCAGCCTTTCAAGAGAGATACTTTTTACCAGGGCCTGTAGTGACAGGGCAAGGGGAAATGGTTTTAAACTGAGAGGGTAGGTTTAGATTGGATATAGGAAGAAATTGTTTACAATGAGAGTGGTGAGACACTGTAACAGGTTTGCCTAGAAAAGTTGTGGATGCCTCATCATTGGTCAAGGTCTGGTTGGATGGGGCATTGAGCAACCTGACCTAGTAAAAAATGTCCCTGCCAAGGGCAGGAATGTTGGACTAGATGACTTTGAAGGTCCCTTCCAACTGTGAACTGTGGTTCTATGGAACACTGAAATGGGTGCTCAGAGAGCCTGCAAATCTGTCTTGTTTACTGGACAAGGCTATGAGCAACTTTGAAGCTGACTGTGCTTTTGAGCAGGAGATGGGACCAGATGAGCTCTGTAAGATCCTTCCCATCTAAACAAATTCATGGTTCTATCTTAACTAGAAAGTTCTTAATTATTTTCATTTTATTCCCCTTTGTCTCTTTCCTCCTGGGATTTTTAAAGAAGTAAGGTTGAATTTAGAAAGAGGCAATCACATCAAGGAATTGTTGAATCAAGTCAGTGCTTCCTAGCAGGCAATATGTGGTGAAAGACAGCTGCCATTGTGTAAGACTGAGAGGTATTTGATTTCTAACAGTGATTGACTCTTGTTTTTTCCACTGCCCTTCCACATCCTCAGTGAGATTTTTCTTAGAGTAGTGCTGTCTTCCAGACCTGGCCATGCCTGAATACTACCTTATCTTACTTGCCTCCTTAGCTCTGCTGCATTCATTGTAGTACATCCTCTCAAAGATGTGTTCCTTGGCTTTTTTGTCAGGGCTGGTTTTTCCTAGTTTGGGAACAATTGTTTTAAATTTGGATGCAGCATGGTGCTCTTCTTCAGGCTTGACTCTCAGGCATGAAAAATAATGAGGTGCTGGTCCGTTTTTGACTTGAGACAAGAATGTATCAAGCAGGTGTTCCCTTGTATTCTGCAGTTTGCCAGCCCACTTTAACAACACTAAAAAATCCCAAAGAAATTAGCTAGTGTTAAGGAGGAGATGAGTAGGGGTGTAGAATTGATGAGATAAGAAATTACTGAAATATATATTAGTAGTAGGAAAATTGAACAAGTTTGATTGGGTATTTTTGTTTTGTTGGTTTGGGGTTTTTTGGGGATGAGAGACGTAATATGACAGTGTCAGGTGAATACCTGTATGTCATAAAACAAATGTGTTGGATATATATCCCTGTATATCTGATCCTTCCCTTTCTAAGGCAAGTGCAAAGGTAATACATAAACTAGTTCAACCTTACACTGCAGTCTACCCAAGCCATAGTGTGATTTAGCCAGGGAAATTCTAGGGGACAATGTATTTTGGGGGTTGAAGAGACATTTTTTCCTATGTATGTAGGAAAATATTCTTGGCTTTAATTGGAGTATTAAGAACAGCCTAAATAAAGTGAATAGTAGGTAGAGAGCACGTAGAAATAGAACAGATTCAGTTTATTAAGTGTCTGACACTGTTACTTCTGTAACAAGAAGAAGTAAAGACATAGGCAACGAAAAGGAATGGGAGGTAAAGTTGAGTTTGTAAAATATGTATGTTACAGATGTATATGAAGTACATTTTTCATAAAGTTGCTTGCAGGTTTTGTCTAGTGCTCAAGAATATTTTGCTCCTATATATTTAACATAATGAGATTGGTATGGGAATAGTTGGACTTCTGGCTGTGCAGTCGTAGGAGCTTACTTATATATTTGTGGTACAAAATTGTTTCTCCTGTGGTCCATTTTCACTGTAGAATCAAGCTGCAAGCTTGCACATTTAAAAATCAGAGTACCAAGATCTACTTGAATTTGAAGACCCCAGAGTTGCTATGAAGGAACACATTCTTTAAAGTCATATTGTGATGAGCCTGATGATTGACTCTATATTCTCATACTAGATTGAGAGCATGTCTGTGTATATACACGTGTGCGTATACATCAAAATATATATATAATATTTGTATCGATCCATGTATGATCTGTTTTATCTGAAGACCTGATTCTTGTAGGTATTCATTCTGTAAGGCAAAATTTTATTTTCTTTTTTGTCCCGGCTCTAACCCAGAATTTTTTTAAAAGTATGTTTGTATATACATCAAGAGATGTAAATCTGACTGTAGTTTCCTTGGTTTCAACAAAGCTGTGATAGTTTATTCTGCATGGTGATCTGTAGTAGGGATCTTACCAGACATGTTTTGTTTATTTGGAATAGAAAAAGTAAATTGAGATTGTGTACATGTACCTTATATAAATACAAATTTTAAACTGATCAGATGTTTTCTAACTGTTTTTGCGTGTTTTGCCAATATTTGAGAGTTTCTAGGTTTTCCAAAGGTGACTTATTTAAAACAGGCAGAGCAATGAAAAGGACGTGGAATTTGGAGTTTTAATATTCTTGCACAATTGCATGAAGTAAAGAGATGGTATGTTAGAGCACAGCTTAACTGCCTATCAGTTGAATAAAGCATGGGCTTCGAGCTGTTAGAGGGGCTATATGTATCATCTGTTTTAGATGTATTGCAGAGGTGATGTCAAGGTGAAAGCAGACTTGCAGAATGGTTGGAAATCATTGATATTCTGACTCTGAGGCTGTAAATGGCTCTGTGGCAGATGGAGTCTTTGTCAAGGAAGAAAAATGGCAGCTCTGGAACATCATAGATGTTTTTGCTTAGCAGCTCAGCACATAGACTGTGACCTTCCAGTGTTCAGGAGTTTCTTCTTGCCTTAATAAATTGCCCTCCACTTTTATTCCCTAAAAGTAGATAAATAGTAGTCATCATAATTCAGTATAATTTAGAGTATTTCATTATGAAAAAACATAAGCATGCTTCCTGGCCAGATTTTTTAAAAGTAATCTTTGAAGGATGCTGGCAATTTCTGCTTGAAGAGCTAGAAATGGCTTTTAACTAAGCATTGTGTGTTACTGAAAAATAAAGGGGGAGTGTGTGTGTATGTGTGTTTGTGTACATAGACATGACTACTAGTACAGCACAATACTAAAACTGTGCATGTGAACTGCTAAATTCTCTGGAGTATGATTTTAAATGACAACAAAAAACACAGTAAACTGAACAGTGTTAATTTTTAGAATACGTTCACAATGTGGGCATCGATATCTGTGATTTATTTCAGCAGAATGGTTTGTGTTGGAAGGAACCTTAAAGATCGTCTAGTTCTAACCACTCTGCCATGGACAGGGACACCTTTAGACTGTATGTTGAAGAAGCTATTTTGGGTTAGTTCAGAGAGGATAAATATGGTTGATAAATTCAGTCTCATTTCTGAGTTCATGTTTTTTCTTTATTGATAAAAATTTTAGCACCTGGCAGCATCTAATTTCTATATTGTTGGTATGGTTTCATCTGTATTCTGTGAGATTGAGTCTGTATTTATAGAATGAGGGTTCACTTTTATCTGTAGAGTAACTGGTTTCTGTATCCTTACTCCTACTAATGAAAGTTGCACCAAGTTGTTTTTGATGTCCTGTATTTAATATACACACATGATTGCCTAGGGTCAAGTTATGTACCAGAATCACACATTTCATATGTGGATTTGGATATCTTAGAGTCTTTCTCATTTAATCATTTGACTTAAGACTACATAATTGAACAGTTCTCTGTATTTTTAGGTCCCATATGCAATAGTTTGATCCCTAATAAAACCGTTGATGTCAGTTGTTGTAGTATATGGCTTCAGTAGCCTATAACATCTTGTAGAAGATGCTTGATTGGACAGTTGACCTATATTAGAAGGTAATAAGTCATTGTTAAAAGTGCAAGTATTTCACAACTGTCACCTGCTAGCCATACTCTTCAGTGTACTTGACAATTGTTAGAATTATAGAAAGCAATTGCTGTTCATCACAGAAGAAAATGACCCAGCACATTCAAGGGTCAAGGTTGTTGCATTACAGTCTCTTTCTTTCAAACCCTGGAGGTTGTAAAGTCTTTTCTTTTGAAGGTGAGCCCACTATAATTAACTGTGCCTCTCTCTATTCAGTTTCAGTCATTTTGAGAGGTAACATTGATGGCTTTTTTGCAGAAGGACAAATGCTTTGTAATTGTAACAGAAGCATTTTTGTTAGCATGTGATTGAAAATGGCCTTCATACTTCTTTTTATTAGGACATTGTAATGCACAAATGAGAGTAAGACCACTTCATATGACATATGCCTGGGTGCTTATATCATGTAGCCACGTATCTTTAAAAGTGAGAGAAATGGAAGGAAAAATAAGGCCATGCGTTTCATGCTTTCAGCTTTCAAAGGTCTCAGTGACGTCAGTTCTTGTTAGCTTAAAAAGGAGGAATTGGAGCACATATGAAGAGAGTTTATGGAAATTTTTATGCTTTCAATTACTTACCTAGTTAATTACATCCAGTATCTTGATGGTATTCTTCCTGAGTTGTATAGCGACGATTGGATATGACTGACTTCAGGGATGGTGAAGTCCATTTTCAGTCCATTTCATTATTTTTCTCCTCTGTTTTTCAGAGGTCTCTTGTGTCTTCTGTTTCTGTGGGGTTGTGATGGCCATTTTAACTATAGAATGGCCAAACACTTCCTTATGCCCTCTAGATAAAATGAGAAAATAAGTTACAAATCAGTTTCATTTATTCCAAAGGAGTAGGAGTTCTGTGTGCAATTTTGGTATACTAAAAGTAACTAACTGATGGTTTGTCTTCATGGAATTAGGGTTTTGGAGTGTTAGTTAAAAAAGAAAGGAGAAAAAACAGGTGAACGAATCTAACACTTAAACAAAATCCCAATGCTACCGAACAAGCCAGCAAACATTTATTTTCTACTGTTTGATATTAGGTTTTGGTATGACTTTGGAGTATATCTACAATAATGCTAACTTGATAGTGGAATTATAGTAACAGTAGCTTATTTGTGCAATTTCAATTTAAAAACTTTGTAAAATGAGAACAGTGGGAAAATTTAGTGGGCTGTATTACTAGTTTTAATAGGTTTGGAGTGAAATCAAAACATAGTTTTGATACTATTCTAGCTAGTGATATAAATAGGTTGCTTTTTTGTCTATGAAGAATAAGACAACATATATCCCACAAAGCCAAAATCTGATATTAGTATTGTGAGAGAATAATGTCTTAAAAAATGTTCAAATTTTGGTGGGCAGCTCTGAGTAGTAGAATAAATAATTCTGTTCAGAATTCATCTCTTTTCCAGTACAGTGTTTTGCATAACTGTTACATATACTACATGCTTACACACGATGTTACTGAACTTGCTGGATTATTTTACATGGTTTCGCGATGATTTTGCACGGGTTTTTTTCTGCATTTTGTTCCAAGTGACACCCAATTTTTATTAGATATTCCTGCTGTTTTGCAGAGAAATAAAACTCCTTTGTCTCCTTAGCACCCATTGATTTTTCTTTGAAGGCTATGTTAACAAGGCTGTTAGAACCCGTGCAATTAGAATCTACATTTAGCAGTAAGAAAATAAATAAATTTTGTAAAATAAAAAGTGTAGTACATACAGCGTATGTAAAAAATATTTTGCAACATTGCTATACTTGAAGCAGTGAAACTAGGAGGAGGACAAGGTATTTAAAGGTCGAGGAAAAATGAGAGAAAGAACAAACGATGCAAAAAGAAAATGACACTGAGGTCTTGGTTTAATACATATGTATTCCAGGTTGATGGCTGATTTCATTAGCAAATCTCATTGTTATGCAATGTCTGTTCTTCTGCAGCAAAATGAATATTGTATTCTCAGAAGGTCTGTTAGTGTGCGTATGTGTATTATATGATGATAGATAAAGAATGCATATTTATAGTTGTTTGAACCTTTAAAAACTTCTGAAAAATATCTATATTTTCAAAATAATTTTATATTTAAATCTTTCAGTAAAGTGGTAAATTCGTGGTTATTTTTATGGAAAATAACACTTAAACCCTCCTTCTCTATGCATTTCTTTGCCGTATTTGCTGCCTATGTGATCTTTTCACCAAAACCTTCAGTTTGACTTGATAACAGCTAACACAATTTACCATATCTAAAATAAAAATTTAACTATAAGAATATTGGTCTGTATAATGCTTTTTTAAATGGCTGATAGTACCGTATCTAGACTATTGAAACAGACATCATATCAGTCTCATCCCATCAAACTTGATTCACTTTATATTTTAATGGAATATACTGAAAAATACTGAAAAGCTGTTTGTTGTAGCATACATGAAATTTATTATGAAATGACATGTTTGGGCACGTAGGACAACGAGTTCCTTAAGATACTGCTGTGCTTTAGTTTCTTTTGTTTCCATGTGGCTGGTGAAAACTACCATTTCTGTAATACTGAGACGTGTTGATAAAACAGTCAAAATGAGAAGGAACATACGTGATGCGGGAAAATTTAAATTGACTGAAATGATTTAATTCAGGTATTTTTCCATGTTCTTTTAGAATTTTTTCCACATCTAAGCTTTGTGTGGTTGAAATCCAGTAGCTAATGTATGAAATGCTACTAAATAAATGATAATTTGGGATTTTGAAGAGTTTTGTCATTAGTTCTAGGTAATGAGCCAGCATGAAGAATGCTTTTGGGCATTGCAGCAATTTAAAGAATAAACTAGTTTTCTGGGTTTTGATTTCGGTGACTTTTACATGCCTTGAAACGATTCTGTTCTTATTAGGGTTTTGTTATAGTTGTGTTTAATCATAGTAGAATACGGCTGGCTTGTTCTGAGTCATAGTTCTGTAGCAGCTACTCTGTTTATTCAGATCCCAAGGTACTACTTTCAGGATCAAACTGAAGGATGAAGTGTTCGTGCATTTGGTAACTGATTCAGTGACAACCAAAGGGCCTTTAAAATGAAGCTAAATCATGAGCGATATGACCAAGATAGGTGACCAGAATATGGAGGAGGTAGAACAAATTGAAGATTGCTCCCTCACTTTTGCCCTGGGAAAGGCTCTGTGCAGTAGTTTATGTGGGAAAAAGGTGATATTGAGGCTCGTGAATGTTGTAAGAATCTTAATTTATAGGGACAGAAATAGGACTTGCTCTCTTCTACCATTGTGTGAAGGAGTCAAAAGTGACAAGCTGAGTTTGAGGAGGAAAGTTGTTTGTTCGGTGTGTCCCCCTCCACTCAAATCCATCGTGGCCGTGTTAGAGGGGACTGTCTCCTCCTCTACTCTGCCCTGGTGAGGACCCACCTAGAGTACTGTGTCCAGTTCTGGGCATCCCAGTTCGAGAAAGACAGGGAGCTACAGGTGAGAGTCCATCGCAGAGCCACTAAGATGATTAAGGGAGTGGAGCATCTCCCTTATGAGAAAAGGCTGAGAGAGCTGGGTCTCTTTAGCCTGGAGAGAAGGAGACTGAGGGGTGACCTCGCAAATGTCTATAAATACATAAAGGGGGAGTGTCGGGAGGACGGAGCCAGGCTCTGCTCAGTGACATCCAGTGTTAGAACAAGGGGCAGTGGGTACAAGCTGGAGCATAGGAGGTTTCGGGTAAACATAAGGAAAAACTTTCTCACGGTGAGGGTGACAGACACTGGAACAGGCTGCCCAGAGAGGTTGTGGAAACTCCTTCTTTGGAGACATTCAGAACCCACCTGGACGTGTTCCTGTGCGACCTGCTCTAGCAGGGGTGTTGGACTAGATGATCTTTTGAGGTCCCTTCCAACCCCTAACGTTCTGTGATTTAGCATGGAGATCTCAGGAATTAAGAATAATTCCCAGATTGAGATTTTAGATCATGTTCTCCAAAAGCTTGCTGTGAGAGCTTGTCTGCAGTGATACTAGTACCAAATTAACCCTTATTAAGAAGCAGTAAGACTCCTGTGAAGAGTTCTGCTGATAGGCCTTGTCTTTTCAGAAGGCTTTTCTCATTTGATGGTTTGGATTTTTACTGTTACCTTCACAAATACTACATGTGGTTTGACAAGACTGTTTTTTGTAAGATGAGTAACAGTAGAAAACTAGATGAATGATTTTACCTAAGGGAATGAATTATAGCCAAGTGTTTGATTAGGAAATTGTGGCTGTGCTAATGAGATCTATAACAAGCACATCTTACAAAAGTCCTACTTTGGGTATTGTTTTGGTTGCAGAGATCCCTCTCGTTAATATATCTTACCTTGATTGGGAGACAATAGCTCCTTCCTTGGCACAACTGCATCTGCAGTAGCAGGGTTTGCTGATACAGATGCACCCTTTCCCATTCCCTGATCTTTCCATTATGCTTTCTGTGTTTTTTGTTTCTCGTAACTTTCCTTCGTCCCTTTCTTGAGCTTAATGTGAAAAATGATCGCAGTGTATTTATAAAATTGTTACTAGAAATGGTTCTGTTCCTCATGCACTTCTTCAGGCAGGTACTTTGGTGTATTCCCTAGCTCCTCTTGCTGCATGCTGCTGAGTTTCTGAGAGAGGGAGAATTGATTGATCCATTGCCCGCCTCCAACTTTGCATATTTCCTGTAGTATGCAAAGAATCTTTTATCTTACTGCACACTAAGATTTAAGCCCTCTTGGTTTAGGGTACTGTAGCAGTTTCATTTGCATGGACGTGTTGTGTCCGAAGTTGACTGTATTTATACCTTAAAGAAATTCTTTCTTCTGTCGGTGGGCCAAATACTTTTCTAGTTGCTTAGGAGAGTAGCAAGCTTCTCTTCTGTTTGGCAGGGATTTTGTTGTTGTTGTTGTGTGGGTTTGGTTATGTTTGTTTGTTTGTTTTTTCCTTATAATTTTCATAGCAGCCTAGGGCCCTCTTCAGTTCCACTGTGAAAATCTGATACTTGGAGCTTGTTGAGATTAGTTTTTGGAAAGATTATAGGTAGAAAACGACTAGCTTTTCTCCTTGGATCGCTGCCATGTCGGGTCCATATATGATTAATTTTTTTGATGAGAAAAACTTGTTAGGCAGTTTCAAAATAAAAAAGCATTTGACTTTTTTTATTTTAAAATTCTGTGCTGTAAGTTAATTTTTATAATTTCTGAATATTGTTAGTAGATTTCTTTAATCCTGCTGTTTTGGAGATTGAGGCTTTAATTCTGAACACGTTGATTAGCATTTTTTTCCCGATGTTCAGGTTTTTCCAGGGCTGATTCAGGTTATCATTTCATAGCACTCATACCAAACCAACTTTGTGAGCAGTTTATTCTGGGGAGTGTGTGTGTGTACATACGCATAATTTAAAAGAGAGTAAAATATTTCTCTCAGGCTTGGCTTAAAAAAGAAAACAACAAGTAGAGCATTGTTGACTGTGTAACATTGTGGAAAAAATTTCCCTCATGGTTCAGTTATTTTTCTGTTTTCTGCTACCCTGTTGCCTGCTGTAATTAAAGCTCAGTCTGTTATTAGAGCTGCCTGGGCACGCATGTTTCCTGGTGATCCCAGTGCTCCGCCTGCTCCCAGTTTGTTTACCAGGAAATCAAGATGTGTAAACTGCAGGAAGTACTATTTGACCCTCTCCGACAGTATCTCATTACAATAATTGCTAATCTCTGAATAAGACAGCCATGTTTTGTGTGTAACACAGAGGGAGGTTGATTTTAGATGCTTCCTCAAACACAGCTTTGTAAGCGCTGGTTTGGATTTCGTTTTCAGGGTAGCTTTTGACAATAGACATCTGGCGACCTTTGGGCTCAGCAAAGCTCCGGCAGGATAGCATGTGTTCTTTCTTCTTGACTGAAAAAAACCCCCAGCCCAGCATCACCAAACCCACGGCTTGTTGTTCTGGAGTGCTGGCATTGCTCTGTAGCGACAGGATAATGGCTACTTCCTGATTAAACTACTCTCCACAGTAAGCTCTTCATGTTCCGTGTCTGTTCTCTAGTGCCAAGTACTCGGTGCTTTTCTTCCGTGCTTCCTTCTCTCTCCCCCTCCCTTCCTCCCTCCCTCTTCCCCATCTTAATACTTTGAAATGTTTATAGATTAAGAACAAATACATAGTTGCAATTTTTTTTTTTTTTTTGG
>VYZX01000777.1:74236-191204 GCA_013401335.1 Brachypteracias leptosomus
TTTTTTTTTTTTGCACTCTAAGACAGACAACTGCTTTTTTGGTAATGCTTATTTGATAGTAGGACTGAGCAAATATATTTGATTTGTATGAGGTTTAAGAAAAATGTAAGTCTATTTAGGTGTTAGACAACTAGTATTAACTTTATGAAAAATGCTGATGAATACTCATTGGACAAATAGAGTGACAGAAAATGCATGTGTTTTTTGCACATTCTGGAATACTGGTATTTCATAGCTTGTTTTTGTCACTTGCAGCACTGTTTCATGTCTAACAAACTTAGTTTTCAAATAAACCAGCCTTTTTGTTAGCTTTTCTTACATGTATAGGAAATGTTCTGCTGTTCTGTATTTATTGTAGTTGATGTGTGATTTTTACTTCAAGTAATTACTCGTCTCTTGCTGATGAGGACTGGGTGGGTGTGACAGCTATCAAGTCCAGTTTTATTTTGCTCCAGAGTATTGGTCTAGCAGATTTTGTATTGTATGATAGTTACAGGGCATTTTTCGTCTTGCTCTGCACTTTTAAATGAGACTAAGATAATCTTTTTTTTTTTTTTTTTTTTTTTAAAAGGTTGGTCTTACCTTATCCTACTACGAATGGCATAGAATTTGCAGTAGGGTCATACGTACCATGATAAATGTTACTGAAGGTCTTTACCAGATAATACCAATGCGTGTTCTTGGTTGTTTTGTGAACGTTTATAAAGGTACTAAGACAAATTTTGCAGTTCCAATAGTTCCAATATTTTAATATTAAATTAATATTGTACTCTTCATACCAAAGACTTCTTGTCCCTTTTTTTTTTGTAAGCTAGGTAAGAGTATGAAAAAAGCCTGTAGTGAATTCTTAACCAAAACCATTGTTGCTCTTCAAAATGTCCACTTTTTCTATGATGATATGTTACTATAGAAATAAGTTATGTACAGTTTCATTTAGTAACAGGAGGTAGGTATCCACTATGTTGACGGGTACTAGAACCGAAAATTAAATCTGGAGAAAAATTATTATTCAGTTAAGAAACAAATATTTTCATAATAGATAAAACAGTAGATACTTTCAAATTAAATAGCCATTATTAAAGAACTTGGAAATAGAGATCATATACAACAAATCTGTGTTTGTTCACATTATGAGAAAAATAAGTAGGTGAGGAACAGAGACAGTATTCCTCCAGCTTGGGGTAGAAAGAGTGTGGGTGTTGGGTGGTTTGGTTGTTTTTTTTTTTTAGATGCTTGACCTATTAGTTCGCATGAGTAGTTATATATAGAGAAAAGGGTGTGGACAATAGAGTGGCTAGAGCGTGTAGATACAGGTCTATTTTGAAGGGAACAAGGCAGGAAAAATGCCATGTGGAAGAAAAGAAGAGGGATTCAGCCTACTTTAATTTGTTAGAGGGCTCCTCTTCTCGAGTGGTGGTGAAGACCTTGTTTTTGGAAAGTGTTGGTTTGCACTGTTCTTTCCCCCAGATACCCATGCATTCTGAGGATTACTGAGGAGTGAGTGCCAGCCAACATTCTCTATGAAACTTTGACCTCTTCATGTTAAGAGCATTTACTGCAAATTAAAGGTTTCATGGGATAGCCTTGGGTTTCTTATGCATGCTGCTTCCCTTACGAGCCCCCTTAACACTGGCTGTTTAATTTGAAAGACTGATGACCTGGAGTACTATTCTCTACTAATCCCTCTTACAAAAACAAGATTCTTTTTTTTTACAAAATACTGAATTGCTTCTTTTACTTAATAAAATTTTATATATTTCATGTTCTAAATAAGTTACAATAATGCTTAATATTGACACTGTCTAAGAAATGTCCTAATTTGGGTGCCAGCAAAACATGTGTATCACCTTCCAGCCAGGCTTGTATTCCCTCACTGTCTAGCTGGCTTCTTGTACCCTGTCCGTTTTTTTCCAACATCCTGCAATCCTGGTGTTTTAAAAATGTTTCCCTTGCTATTTTTAATCCTTTTTAATACTCTTGCCTCTATAGAGGCTCTTAAAGCTTAGTGCCTCACAGCTGAACTTGTTGGCTCAAAGCTTCAGTTTAGCTTACTTAACAAAACTGGATTCCTGTAAAACAGGAGGGACAACCCTGATGGGTGCTGCTGGAGCTCCCAGTTTGTGTCAGAGGGGGAGAGGAAAGGGGAGGCAGCTCAGTGCAGGGACACGGGTGCTCTTGCTGCACAGAGAAGGGCAGGTCCTGACTTGGGTGCAGCCATAGGCTGTCACTGGGCACTTCGTGCTGCCATCCCCTTGAAGTGGATGTTGTGTGGCAGGAGTTGGAGCTGCTTTCAGGCCTCCTGCTCCCCCACCCCACAAAAGAGCTAGAATTGTATCTGTTGACACGACCGTGATGTACCAGCTTGCCTTTGCGGAGTGCCTTTCAGAGCTGAAAGAACAGTTTGTGGGAGCACTGTGTATCGTTGTTAATCTTTAAATGATTGCCAAGCTTTGTCAAGTAAACACCACCTGATACAGCTAAAATGGACTCCTGTGTTTCAGCTAGTATTCTTTAATAATGTAGGAAAATTTAATGTTTAGCGTGTGGCTTTGTGAGAAGCCTGAAATCGAGATAGGTATTCTGACACGTACTTTTGTTTTTGTAGATGGAAACAGGGGTGGCTTATTATCTTCTTTCTCTCCAGTATGTGGAAATAAAAATGTAATCTATCAGGTTTTTTATGTCTAACCACTTCCTTCAAGTGTGTAAATAACACATGAGATGTCAGATTTGCATCTGCTTGGTTTGTAAGAATAATATTATGAATGGAGTCAGCAAGGATAGTCTTTTGGCATGGTAATAAGTACCGTGGCTTGTGTTGAGGCTTGGTTTTATTTCTTTGTATCTAAAGTACCTGATTATTATGCCTTCTAGTTACTCTGTTTAGATAAACTTCGGTGGACTCTGGTTTTTGTTTTGTTTTGCTTAAATGTCTCCATTTTTTTAAAAGATTATGATGCCTTAAAACTGGAAGAAACAACAAATAACCTAAGAAAGATATTTTGGAAATGAGGGTGGATGCCAGTGATTAACCTGATTTGAATTGATGGCTAGCATGGAATGCTTCCTTCTAGAACTGGTTCTGGGTTTCTGAAGAACTACGTGAATGGAACAACATGAAAACGTGGAAACCAATTATCTGTATCTCAGCCTTGCTGAGATATTTGTAGGAACCATTGCATTCCTGGTAGATGACACCACAAGGTGCTTTAAGAGCTCAAAACTGAGGAATTACCATTCCTTAATGATAAGTTTTTCAGTCAAGGTGCCAAAACTGACTTAGTGACATGAGGGGCTGATAGACTTCTTCACTGTTACATGGGCTCAAACTAGTCTTCACTGGCATTGGAAAACTGAATGTACAATTTGGATGTTTGACTTTTTCTCTTTTTGTCTAAATGTGAAACAATATTAATCTTAGAATACTGAAGTTTGATGCTATTCTAAAACAAACCCAGGACACAGTGCCAAGCCTGAGACTGCTATGGGTACACATTATAAAGATTTGTTTCTCCTGAATGCTTTTTGGGAGCTCTGATGTAGCATCCAAGAACTCATTTCTTCTCAAAGTATGCTGGTTGTTTTAGTTTTAGCAATTTTTAAAGGAGTAAAATTAAATTGTTAGGATGAAAAAAAATCTTAAGTAGCAGCTAATGCAGACTCTAGATCATTTATTATGAATGAGTTTGATTAACATCCTTGTCTCTTCTTACTTGTTGGAGTATGTGAAGTATTTCGGTAGTCTGTAAGTTTAGGACTTCAGGGTAAAGGAATTGCTTTCTCTGCATCTCTTCTTTGAAAGAGTTACAGGGGAGTGCCCAGGAGCTAGTTCTGAGTTAGTTACTTTGACTTACATGGAGTTCATACACACAAATTGATATCTGGGTTTGTAGTTATTTCTTTCCAAAATTATCTTTCCCTTAACTTATGCTTTTAAAGTTTAACTGTTTGAATTGCATTTTCTCTGCCCACTTGCCTTTTTTTTTTTTTTTTTTTGGCTTTTTTCCCAACCTGGAGCAAAATAATACCAAGTGGGTGAAATATGTTGGTTTTAGTGAGTTTTTGTGCATGTATGTTAGAGCAGATGCATTAGGTTTCACAAAATTAGCCTTTGTTTTAGTGCCTTCTATTGTTCTTTGGCAAAAAAGGCAAGGTTCAGTTGTGGAAATACTAAATAGCATATTTGGCACAAGCATGAGTTTTTAACACTCTTAAATTTTAACAATCCCTAGACAAACCTGTGACAAATTTTGCCATCAAAGGCTCAGCAGGACACTTCCTCTGTAAGTTTTTTCTCAAGCTCTGTTGGTGCCTGTAGTTGGAGCTAACGCCTAGATTTTGAGCTTGAGGAGATGAAGCCTGGCTTTTTAACTAATGGGAAGAGGTGTACAATACAATGGCTAAACTGGAAGTAAGTTTCTGAGTGACAAAAAATCTACAGAAAAGCAGAAACTGTGCTTCTGACATTGAAAGTCAGGTTTTAGAAAAGCACAAAAAAAAGATATTGACTTCAGCTGTACCAGTTTTCAATGTCTTGGTCGCAGTGTTTATTTCTCTTTTGTATTGTATTTCCCATTTATAGACTCACAGAAGTGTTTTCTTTGGAAGAGACCTTTAAGATCATCAAGTCCAACTATTAACCCAGTGCTGCCAGGGCACCACTAACCCCCGTCCCTCAGCACCACATCTCCACGCCTTGGAAACCCCTCCAGGATGGGGACTGCACTACTGCCCTGCCCAGCAAGAAATTTTTCCTTATATCCAACTTAAACCTCCCCTGGCACAATTTGAAGTTTTTTCCTCTTGTCCTGTTGCTTGTTCCTTGGGAGAAGCCTGACCCCCACCTGACTCCAACCTCCTTTCGGGGAGTGTTAGAATGACTAATTTAGTGATTTAATCTAACGATTTAGTTCTGTATCTGCTCCGAGTCAGTTCTAATAGAGTTAAAATACTTGAGTTGTGCAAATGCACTGCTGTGTGTTTATTGGTAAGAGATGAAGAAACTGGGTTGAAGATTGAAAAGAAAAAAATTCTTGAGCTATTAAGCAGAATTTTTTAAAATAAATACGTTGACAGAAAGATGGTGGTATGTTTTATGGATTTTCCTTAATATGGGGTGAGTTTTAACAGATATCTTAAACACTGAGTTTCTGTCAATGAATATGATGTTTTATTCGAGACCTGCTGTTTTAAAAAAATACAGTGATTATTAAGAATACAGAACTAATTAGAAAATCATAGATGAATCATACAATGGTCAAGAATACCCAGCTGCTAAGCAACACTGCTTCATCCTGTTTGTTGACTCTTTAATAATAAATGCCACTTCACGATACTAAAGAAAGTTCATGTTGAGAGCTGCGTACGTAAACAGTTGATTTCTGAGTGTAACTATGAAGCTGATTTAGAAAACAGTCTGCATAGATTGCTTTCAGTCTCGTATCGTGTTGATTTGGTGCTAATATGCAGTGTTAATGTGCACTTGCTAATGTGCAGCTTCCAGCTGAACTGGAAGTTTCTTATAATTCTGGGACTTCTAAAAATAACAGAAGAGACAGTATTATTTGTTTGAAACGTCTCTCTTATTCATGCCTAATCAAAATAATATATTTGAGATTGTAGTGGCTCCCTCCCGCCCAAGTCCCCTGGCACCAGCCACTGTCTTTTGAAGCATTAGTTTAAAACACGAAGTTTTATCTTGGTGCCATTTTTTTCAGTTGTAGAGCTGGCAGTGGATAACATATTATACAGTACTAATTACCCTTATAAGAACAGGAATGTTTATGAAGTAAAAATGTAAAATACTTGTGTAATCATTTGACAATAGGCTTTCAGAATTCATTACAAGAATCTAAACTTATTTTCTTGAAGGTGCACTAAAGTTATGTGTTATTTGAATTCCATTCAGTTCAGCATAACAATGCAAAATTTGGACATTTTCAAAGGGAAGTAATTCAAACTTTTTGTTTAGATAATAGATGGTAATAGACTGTTGTATACTATGCACATAACTATAAACACATGGAGACCAAAATAAGAATTAAAGAATAACAGACCACTCATTCAGCTCAGTAAGATCACTTCTGGTAGCTAGCTACCTTAAATACTTGTTTCTATTTGCATTTAAAAATAGAACACTTATGTTTCAGTTAAGTGTCTGTAACATTAAGAATTAGGTGTAAGGTCTTCACTGAGTCAATTCCGTGGTTATTTCAAAAGAGCTTATTCTGCTGACATAGTCAGGTTTAGTTAAAAGTGATTCACTGAAAGAAAAGCAGTTACTCTAATGTCCCGATCCTTGGACAGCTGCTGTTCTGCTGCGTGAATATTGCAGGTGAAAGCAAACAGGACAAAATATAGAAATCTTTTATTTTTCCTTTTTTTCCCCAGCTGTTTATCTTGAAAGGCCAGATACAAGATAGCTACTAGTAATCTTTCCCAACTTTTTATATGACAGTACAAGAAACTACAATTGCTTTTTCAGGTTTGCTTCATCTTGATAAATGAAACATGCTGATAGAGTGTCAAGCAGATCCGGGAGAGGTTTTCCTGGGCTGAGCCCTGTGATGGACTCGGGACAGTTGCTCAGGCCCCGTGGCACGTGACCACTACCAGCAGGACCTCTGGGCCCCTCCTGGTGCTCCCTGGGGAGCTGTGCCCACCCTGCCTGGTCTTGGCTGGCTGAGCAGGCGATGGCACCAGACTCGGGTGCTCCCTGCTCAGAGAGTGGCTGCCACGAGCAAAAGGCTCCTGGTGCCAACCATCGCTGTCAGCAGCAGGTCACCAGAAGCTCCCGAAGGTGACTTCTGAAGAAATTTCCCCCCCAAATTCCCTGAAGAAGCAGCCTGGTTAACTGCTGAAACAGTCGCTCTGCCTCTGTCAGCTGCCTGTTTGCTGCACTGGCACAGGCAGGGTCAGAAAGCTAAAAGATGGTTTATGTGTGTGACAATTCCACTTGTTTTCAATTTCATTTTAAAAGACATTATTTTGTAAGTAGTGTTTCTTCCACTGTTGCTTGAAATACATAATTGTGGTAAGAAATTCTTCTTCATGCTCAACAGAAATATAATTTTCATTTTTCAAAATGTTGTTTTCTCTTTTTCTTCCTTCCTTATAGAGAATAAGATAAGGACAGCAAAGTCACAAGGTAGAGGCCAAGTGGCATTCATCTAGATATGAACATTAAAAACATTAGAAAGTGGTGTTCTAAAGCCCTGGTATGTGAGCTACTGTTATGTGGTAATAATATGAAGTTAATTATGCTCTTTCTCTCTTACCGATCTCAATGGTGGTATTTACCAAGCTCAGAAAAGTTGACTGCAGAATGTTCCTGTCATCAGTCTTGAAAAAACTTGTCTGAATTATCCCAGGAATGGCTAGGTCACTTAAGAGCACGATACCGATTATTATTCACGTATTCAAGAGGGACTTGGGTGGAAAGAGCATTTCTCACCTGGTTTCCACAGAATAAAATGTATTCAGACTTTCTTCACTGGAGGGAAAATACTTACCTCGGAGGAAAATTGAGGATGTAGGAGGAAGATACACTTTTTTGTTGGGGATCTATTTATATATGTAATTGTTGGAGATGAAGGCAATTTCAGGGCATGTTAGTATCACAGGCACCTCAGTGAAATGTCTCTGTAAACTTTCTGGAACTTTACATACTTCCAGTTGTTTCTGTCCCCTGCGCACAGGTCATCATTACCCAACCTGCAGTTCAATCCCTAGCACACCATTGGGTTTGCAAGATCGTAGAGGAAAATGTAATTCTGAGTCCTTCAGTTATGCTGCCATGTGTGGGAATGCATTGTAAAAGCCCCCTGCTCTCCCCCAATCCGAGTTGCTTTCTTGAGATTTCCTGTAGGAAACCTACTTACATATGTATTTGTGGATTTAATGCAGTTTTATTGATTGTAAGCCGCAGTGAAACAGGTGTATCAACAAAGTATTACGAACAAGGAAGTATCACATGTGTTACAGAAGAACAAATAGAGACATATTTGGGTATTTATAAGTTTAAACCAGACTCTTAGTGTTGATAGTCCAGGTTTCAAATGTTCAAGTAGACCTGGGTCACTTCAACGTTAAGTGACACTGTGCAGTGCTCTGTTGCCTGATGGGTACCTGGTATGGCCATTCACTTGTGGTACAAATTGGATGGATTGCATTTCTTCCCCAGCATTATGCAGCTTTCAGGAGTATATTCTGAGGCTTACCCAGAAGTGAGGATCATGGAAGATTGTAATTTATTCTTTGTGCCCCTCCTCCCTCCACAGAGTGTAAAGCCACGGAATTATAATGCCCTCTGTCATTCAGAAGTATTCTTTCTTTACCATAATCACAAAGGTATGAAATGTGTGAATGCAGAGTATTCAAAGAGAGGTTTATTTCTAACTAAAAATAACACAATTACTTGTAAAATAGGAGAAAATAAGATTTTGAGTTTCAACTTAATTTGTGTGTATAATTTCATGATGAGTTTATCTTGTTGCATGGAATCAAAACAGTTGCTTTTTTTAAAATGTCGTATTTTATCCTGAGTCTTTTTAAAATGGCTGTTGTGTGTTACCAAATAGAATGACAACTAGCTCCCTTCTCTCTCTCAATTTTTGCAAGTCCTGTCTGAGTTATGTCAAACTTAAAATGTGGATCTACTTTTAGTAAGTCTCCTTATGTGGGTAAAGGCTGTTAAACATTTGTGTGATTGTGATGTGATGTATTTCTGATTTTATTAATATTTTCACTGCTGTGGATTCTGATGCAATAAACAGTTGTTAGTATGGCACTGATTGAATCTGCCTGCGATTAGAAAGGGAGGGGGCTATGAAGGGTTTAGAGCATAATGCAGGAACGTGCCTTGTGCCTCACAGCGTTAGCTGACAGTCATGCATGAAGGTTATTTGTGGATATCAGTGTCTCTGTAGTTGGTATGATACCTATGAAGCATAAGCCAATCTTGCTGTTGATTTACTAAAAGGAGTTTGATTGTGGTGGCTTTTCTTCCCGGAAAGTTATATGTAAAGTGCTTAAATTAGTGGAAGTGACATAATTACAGAGTTCTGTGAAACGTGGGAGCATTTAGCGCGTAACCTGGCCTTCAAGGCTTGTGCAGCACTTGGGACTTACAAAGTGAATCTTATTAATTGTATTGACAGTCTTACTTGAGTTTAAAAATCTCAGGTGTCTAAAACATTGTAGTGGTGGTAGCTACGTGTTGGAAGGTCTGTGAGCAGACCTTGTCACTGGAGCAAGGAGCATCACCAGGAGGCAGGGCTTTGCTGTAATGATCTGCACCCCTTCCCGTGGGTGCTATGCTCCCTTCTCTGTGAGGTTTTGGTTTGGTTTGTTTTGTGTATTTTTTGACACACCACTGCTTTTACACACACTCCTCTGTGGTTCTGTGGCCTATGTGACATCATGGTGCAGAACCCATGGGTGCTGCTTGGCCTGCTGGGTCTCCCCCCGGCCAGCATCCACGCTCTGCATTGACCTTCTGTGCACTGACCTCTTTGGGCTCTGCCCCATGTTGAAGAAGAGTTAGATGTTACATTTCACTTCATGAGATGAAACCACATTTCAGCTTGTGGACTCTCTTATGCTGGCCTGTTTGTCCTGAGACTCCAGCAGCTGTAAGATCTCCAGGTTAGAGCACTCACTGACTCAAGAAGTAGTCACAGATGGGCGATGTTGGGGTACAATACGATTACCTACATTGCTGTAGGGCAAGAGAACAGCAAGTGGTGTGGGACTTTTGTCCAGCTGGCTGTCGGATACTTGTAACAAATTTCACTTGGTCATTGAATTGCTAGGTAATTTATTTTAAAGAAAATTCACTTTGTTAAATGTGAACATTATTTTATTGTTGTTTCCTTTAATAACCTTTACCTACTTTCAGTGCTCTTACTTTTATTAAACATTACTAATTTTTTCTGTTGAGGTTCCCCCCCCCAAAAAAAGACATTTTCCTTGTGTAAAGCTGCACATAATTCCCTTCTTTGTTCCTTTTTCATGAGAGATTATTTTCTGTTTTCATTGGGTTCAGTTACAATCATGATTTTATTTACTGTGGAAAATTGTGTGAAAATAACGAGTTTAGAGCAGAGCATTGAGAGGAACTGACACAAATCACTACACCAGGATAATAAAAAAATACTAGGATTCCTTCTGCCCCAGCCTTACTTATTAAATTTCTCTTTTACAAATAGAAGATTTTAAAAAACAATCATGAAAGTTCATAATCAGTATTGACTGGCAAAATACACTAAAATGGAACAAATGTCTGAATATACTTCAGGTTTAAAAGAATATGGCTCTGCTCTAGCTGGTATGGACTCTTTTAGTCACAGAATGCATTAGGTCTACAGTGTAATTATTGCTGATCCTGACTAATGACTGTTGCGGGGATTATCTCTTTTGGAGTTAGCCATCTGCCATGGTTAGAGTAATTAACTAAACATAATTAAGGGTTGACTTAGTTTGAAAGCAAAAGTATGTGTCTCTAGGAAAAGAGTATAATTTCTTCAATTCAATATCATTCAGAAATACCAGTATTCCATTTTTCTGTCAGTGACTTTAAACAAGCAGCTGAATTGAAGGTTGAAATGCAGCCCCTCCAAAGCCCCCCCCAGCTCCCCACAACCTGGAACCCGAAGAGCGGCGAGGGGGAGGGAGGAGGAGCCTTCATGGGCGGTTCCTGACTGTTCTCCCCGTTCTCGTTTGGGGCTGTGTTACCCGTTCAAGCAGATGGCATACGCTGGTTAAAAGCTTGCAACTATGGCTGGGTTTACATTTCTGTATTAAAAAAGTATTGATTTACCAAGGGTATCTTCTGATTTACCACACAAATGTGTCATAACTGCTTTTAGGTGGTTCTTAACTGTGCTTATTTATAAAATATATTAGATGGTAAAGACTTATTTTAATGCTGTATCATTACACACAATGTGACAGCAATTTTGTTTTTAGAAAGTGGAGCGTTCTGGATGTTTTTGTCAGGAAACATAAGTAAAATAGAAAGTTTCAATTCTAAGTTTTGGATGCAGTGCAGTAGAGCATAGAAATACCTTCCCTTTTACAAGTGATCACTGTAATAATACCATTATGATGTGTTTCTGATTTCCCTTATGCCATCCATATATACAGTGAATTCACTGTGGCCACGCTTACAACAGCGAATACCAAAATACAGCAGAAACACAGGATTTTGTATGGGGACTGTCAGCCTCACCTAACTTCAGTCATTCGTAGTGTCTAAAAAGTGTACCTTCTTATATTCATTTATGCCTGTTTATTGATCTCTATATATACCAAAGACAGTAAATTTTTATAGTGTGAAATAATGCATCTGTTTGCAAATGCTACAGACCTAAATCTGTAGATACAGACTTAAGTCATAATCCCTTATGAAGGGGATTTCTATTCATTATTATCCTTAAGAATAATTATAAAATTTAATGGACATGATATAACATTGAAAGTCCACAGTATATACAGTATTTTTCAGTGGCAGTTTAGCTAAATTATATTCATAGACTACTAAAAATCAGTGAGATGTTCTTTAACTGTAGGTAGAAAGTGTTTAATTGGAGAAAAGTATGTATTTGGGTGTCCTGAATTAAACATTTAAAATCTTTAATAACATTTCACCTCTGAAGGAAATAATTTTAATGATTTCTACTATTCTGAAGGAAAAGTTCGTAGCCCCCATATTCAGTATAGTAGTAAATAGGTTTTTTTACCATATCAGTGCAAGTAGTACATTTGTGTTTGCAGATTTATTTTTTTTTCTGTATGCATGAAAATTATATGTAATAAATTGGACTGTAAAGAATAAAAGCAATGAAGTCTTTTGGTGCTGTTCTCTGCAGGGTGGTTGGCGGTAAAGGGTAGGTAGTTCTTTATGTTATACCTTAGTTCCCTCGTTAGCAGAATTTTCACTTTGGGGACGTGGTGTCTTTTGTTCTGTCAGTTAGCAAAGTCTAGAGACTTCATCCTGTACATGGAGATTGCTATGTATAAAAATAACTAGCAGTAAGGAATTAATGATTTAGTTAAAATAGTGTATCTTCCAGGTATTTTGTATTTCCTTTGGCTTTTTAAGATGCATTTCAGTTGTCTTGAGAGGAACCAAGGATGCTGCAGCTTTCTGGAGAAGTAGATAACAGCTCTTGTGCTGGCTTTCCAAAGGAGACTTGGAGAGTCACTGTTTAACATACGTTTGGATCTGGAGTGCTGTTTACCATGTTGGTTTTCTAAATGGATTAAAATAGAGTTTGGAAAAGTGTGTCTCTTGTGTACTTGGCATTCAGTTTGGCAGAGGCTGGGAGTGAGGTTTTACAGCGGTCATTTGACTTGTGCTGGGTACTTGGCCTCCTCTCATTTCCAGTGATAGGTCTGAGAAAAGGTGTTTCCTCTGTAGCTGAAGGAGACTCCAGGACAGGAACTGGTTTCTCAGGAGTTTCCCTGTTAGGAGTTAGCTGTGCTTAGTCTTGTAGCTTTTGTAATAATAAAGGGACTCTGAAAAGATTTCTTCCCCACCTTATTTATACTCTGATCCTGACTCACTGTCCAGTGTGGTTCTGGCAGATTCAGTTGGAGAACCTTGTGAAGGTCTTGTAGGAACTGCTCAAGAACCGAGTGCAGATCCTGAGACGTGGTCAGCACAGACATGCTGATAGTCCCCTTGTGATTTTATTTCCTGCCATGAAAGACAGACATTTATCTTCTCTCTTACAGATATGGAGTCTGGGGAGCGGTTAACGTCATCGTCAGTCTCCTCTACTGCAGCTGCTTCGACTCCAGCATCTTCTACACCCTCTGTAGCTTCAGCAGTATCAAAAGGTGGCCTTCCCACTGGAGCTGCGTCACTGAGTTCCACAATCAACACGTGCGGTAAAAATGACTCAATTATATATTGCAATGTGATTTTAGTATTTGTCAACAGTAGTAATTATTATTACAAGTCAAAAAGAATAAGATTGCACAGATGCTTTGAAGAAAAATGTTTGGGTGTTTTTGCTAAGCAACATTCTATCATATTCATATATTTTGCATAGAACTTGTTTATTGAAGGAACGAAATTAATTTAAAGTAGCCTATTTCAGCTGTGATAGAAATTTTCATTTGCAAAGCTGCCTTAGAAGTGAGGATCAAAGTAAAGATTGATCTAGCAAACTGCCGCTTTCAGATTAACATCTAATAATCAACTTCTTGAATATACATCATATTCTCAGCATCCAAGCCCAACCTCTACTGTATTTTTCTGTCTGGAGGAGTAGTTTCTTCCAATGGAACTTGAGATTGAAAAGGTAAATTTCAAAATGTTAATGCCTTAGATAGTCTTGACTAGAGTGAAATATCTTGAAAGATTTCTCCATGCAAGAATCTCCTTTTTGTGAATGAAACTCATATTTCAACTGAGTGATGAATATGTCATCAACAGAGCAAGAAATGGTAAATAACTCTTCCCTGCTCTTTCTTTCTTCACTTTGGAGAACGGATAATACACATTCTTTTTTATAAGCCTGAGTACTACTGATTCTTATAAGATATACAGTAAGTAGGAAGTTTTTCAGTTTAAATTAATGGCAATCCACTACTTTCAGAACAACCTTGATTCTTGCAGTAGGGTGAGCAAGCTTGTGTTCTCCAAACTGAAAAGCTCTCCTGCCCTGACACTGTAGAACCAGCATATTCCGAGTGCCCCGCTACAGCCTGCATTTGTTCATTTGGGGCTTCCTTGGAAAGAAAAACAGAAACCAGAATGTCTGAGTACCTAGAATTATGTCTCAACTATTTATTTTAATTACACTAAAATCAGCAAGAGTAGTTCTTAACTAAAACTGATGCAGAACAAATACTGTGTTTTATTTTTCAGTACCTCACTACAAATTCAACTCCAAATGACGTTTTTGTCTCATTTTTATTAGCCCATGCCATTTGAAATGGTTCTCTGTGGTGGTTCCCAGAATGTAGTAGGAGTTCACTTACATATGGCTATAAATGTGCGGTCCCAAACTGAGGATTTATGTGACCCGTTTGCCTCTCCTTGCTGCCTTTGTTTTGTGGATGTCTCAGCATGTGATTTTGTGTCTCCTGCAGCATTCTGTGTATGTACACGATATGCATTTGGTCTATCAAAACCAGTAAGACTAAATAAGACGAATAACATAATAAAGAGAGTAAACTGTCAGTTTCTTCTGTCAGTAGAAAATCCAGGTAGTCCTTTCCTTAAGTAGCTTTAAAAACTTGAGTCTCAACTTTTATTAAATAAAAAAAAAAAAATTCTGTTTGATAACTAATAGTTATAAAGACTGGTAGTAATTTCCAGTATTCATGGGTAGTTTCTTTCTAGTTTTTATAACAGTCCCATCCTTTGCCTGGCTGCATTGGGTCTTTAAGCATGTATGTATTTTCTCAAGGACACTTTGTATTCCTAAAAACAAGCTGGAATGCTGTTTGCTATCAGTACTGTGCCATCAGTTTTATTTATGAGTATATCCATTTCTCTCCCTGACACAGTACACGGTGGTTTCTGTTGCATCCACCCTGAAAGGGTATCGCTGTCCCAGAGGGCTCCTCCCAAGTGTTTGTGCTGTCAACCAGCCAAAGGCTGTTTCCCTGTGAGTGACCTGTGGCTGGAACAGCAATTCCATTGAGTCAAAACTTTATTGGATTTTCAGGATATTCTGTGGTCAGGTTAGACTAGTGTCCTAGCCTGATATTAAACTGAGATGTTACCTCTGTGATATTTAAAAAAAAAAAAAAAAAAAAGCTGTATCAATCTCAAATCTGATAATTATCTTTACATTTAAAAATGCATTTCTTTAGCATATAATTAAATAATTGTTTAAGAATGAACAACTATTCTTACTAAGAGAAGGTAAAGGCAGCATCTTAATCTATATGTTATATCAGAGAGGGTTCTTTGTATTCCGATTTCATCTATTTATTTTCCTTGCAGCAATCAGTAGTCTATTAAGTAGTCTCCACAATAAACTTGATTGCATATCCTGTCAGGTCCCCACGATGCCTGGTGAGTTAGGACTGAGAGTCTTTATGCCTTGCCAGGGAGATCACACTAGAAATAAATTATTTTGGCATATTCCCAGGTCAGATAGACAAAGCACCTGTGTGAAGCCATTATGGAATATATCACATACTGTTAGTTTAATTGGTTAATACAGCACTAGTTCCTGAATAATTGAAGTATTCCAGTCAAGTACACAGATACTTTACTTGCTTGCTTCTTATTCACGCAATGCTGAAAAGTGAAAGACGCATTGGAAAAGAAAATTGACTCTGGAAAGATGTTTAAATTTGTCCTCATGAGAATGTTACCAACTTTGGAAGAATATGGATCGACAGCCTTTTGTCACATGAGTAAATGATCCCGTGGTTCAGTGCTTTGTCTTTACGAGGGGCAGTAACACCAGTGTGTGGAATTGTTCAAAGCTGAGCAGTTGAGTCCTACTGTTTTGATACTACCAGACTGGAAGGGGTCTTTATTTTTGTTTTTCAAAAAAATGAAGTTCATTAACTTTTTATAAAATGAAAAAATAATCTTTTTTCCAAACCAGAAGGTGCTTCTATCAAAGCAAAAATCTTCAGTCTCTTTTGGAGTCTCCTGTTTCTCCTCAAAATGAGACTCTGAAGATAAAATTGTGGACATAAATGCACAAAGTCAAGGGATTGTTTTAATGGGAATAGTCTGTAATTTTCAACTTGATTTTCCAATTTGTAGTAACAAAGATTTTATTTTTTAACACTATTTAAACTATTTTTGTGTGTATGTGTCTCAGTCTTTATATAAAAATGACATTGTGGCTACTGAAATCAGTTTTGAGAAAGGTCAGATTTAGTGCCTAAAATGTAAAACTGTATAAACTCTTTCATGGTAAGTGGTTTTTATAGTCCTTGGTTTTGTTTAAATTCTCATATGAGGCTCGTTGGTATTTATTGACTTCTGGAGAGTTTAAGGTTCTGAATACCAAGTCACATAGCAGAATTGAAATGCATATGTAAAAACTGATGATTTCCAATTTGTGGAGTGTACGACAATTTCAGATGTTATGGGGAGGGTGTGATGGTAATGGTTAAAGCCATGCAGATGTTTGGGTTAAGTGAACAATAGCAGAGAACAATTGCCAGTTCTGATACTAACACAGTAGTGTCAGTGTTTCACCCTCTACATCACAAGTTCCTATTTTTGGGTAATCAGTGTTAAGATGTTCAATACATCTTAATTTTAGTGTGTTATATACTTATCATTAAGAAACAGTCTCTGATTTCGGTATTATCAATAATTATTTAAGCAGTCTCATTTAGACTTCCTGGATATGTATGTTTACTTTTATTTGTAAGGAATGAACTTAGTAGAAACAACATTGAAAGAAAAACTATTTTAGTGCATTGCTTTTGGGATATTAGGGATTAAAGAAAACCCTTGTATTTGAGCACCTAAATAATTTAATTTAAAACCACTTCAAGCACCTAGTAGTTCTTATATCAAAGCAAGTCTCATTGAGAGAGGCCCTTGTTAGGACAAGGGGCAATGGGTGCAAGCTGGAGCATAGGAGGTTTTGGGTAAACATAAGGAAAAACTTTTTCACGGTGAGGGTGACAGACACTGGAACAGGCTGCCCGGGGAGGTTGTGGAGTCTCCTTCTCTGGAGACATTCAAAACCCGCCTGTGTAACCTGATCTAGGTGATCCTGCTCTAGCAGGGGGGTTGGACTAGATGATCTTTCGAGGTCCCTTCCAACCCCTAACGTTCTGTGATTCTGTGAGAGTTGTCATGATTGGTACTTTTAAAAACGCGGCTCAGTAGGTCAGTGCTCTGTGTATATTCTATGTATTCTTACTCCTCAAAGTTAATCGTCTGCAGTGTTTGTGCCTAAATTATGTATCAGCTCTCTCAGTAAAGTGCAGTTTTGTCAATATCTTGTTAAAAATTCCCTTCTTTTGTTAAGAAAATTAGTCCAAGACTAGCTTTTTTTAGCCTGTGGCTTACGAAGGAAAGTCAAAGACGTAGTCCTTGCAGTGGCATTCACGTTTGGTACTTGCTTCTGTGAGAGCGTATGCAGAGTTTATTAAAAATCTAATTTTGGGGTATTCTTTGGAAGTGCCTTCATGAGATAGCCAGTGCTTTGCTCTTCATTTAAATTAACAGATATTTTTGGTGTCTCTCTAATCAGGCGAGGGGTTTTGTTTGTTAAGCTTGGCTATAAGAGTGGATGATTGCTAATTATGTATATAGAAACCATTTCCAGCCTTTTCCATGCTTTCCAGCTTTTTACACTGAGGGACATTCACTAATACTATGAAGTCATGCATTCAAGGAGTTTGGAATCATGCATACAAGGAGTTTGAAAGACTTACTGGTGTTGGGAGGCATGTAGAAGGCAAACTTTGCTAGCACTCTAATGGTTAAAGAACAACACAGAAAGGAGGAAAATGCATAATAATTTCTGTCACCCTAAGCACTTCTTTAGATTTGCTGTGTAAGTTGGGACGCCCTTAGCATTGTTAGAAATACCACATTATTTTGTATTTCTGCTGGTTGGTGCATTGATGCTTTGTATTTTAAAGCATTATTTAAGTATTTATTTCTTTTTAGCTGTTCTGAAAACCTTATATTGCACTGTGAAGTTCATTAATATTAACAAAGGCATTCACAGTTATCATTCCTTGTTACTAAGAGACCAGCATTGTTGAAATGTATGTTGCCCTTTGGGGTAATGCCTTCAATCATTTATCTGTGTAGTGGTTAGTAGAATTTCAAAAGCTCTGCTGAAAAATATTTAACCTATTTGAAGTAAGTCAGGAATGTTAAGGAGTGCAGTTTCATATGAAATCTTGCTATGCAGAGTGTTTCTATGATAAGCTAACAACTTGAAGAGCAAACACTAAAATAGGAAAATTAAGGAAATACTAGAATTAATTGCTAGGCAGACTGAATGTTTTCATCAACTGAGAAAGAGGAAAAATGTCATTATAGCGTTCATTGTGTTGTTACAAAATTTGCTTCCATTTTTCCTTTATTTCTTCCGTGTTTCAAAATACATATTTGAAAATTGATGGCTTCTCTGGACATTTTAGGTAATGGCTTACGTAGCACACAATATGTTTTTTTAAAGGGCCATAATAATGTGTAACGTAGTATAAAGTCACCTACTCTGTTTTTTGCGTGAGGAACAAAACTGGTAAACTTCACAGGCTCAAAGGATGTTTTAACTTGATCTATTTTCAAAGTATTATGAAACATTGAAATACATTGCTGCTCATCAGCATCATTAAAAATCACCACTGTGGCTATGAGGGAGAAGGGAGTGCTGTTATTGGGTGTTTTTTCTTTTTTTGTTAGCTTAGTTTGGGTTTTCTTAAGAAAAAATCCCCAAAGGGTATTCTGGTTTTCCCAATTGAACTGTGTAGCAGTTGGTAACTAACATTTATGGGCAGCAGTTGTGGAAGACGGTACATCAATGAGTTCTGGGTTTGTTTTGGTTATGGTTGTTTTTTAGTGTGATAATTGACTAACTGAAGTTAAACACATTTGAACTAAGCTAGCAAACATAGAACTGAAATAGAATGTTTTTAAACTCAGGTCAAAGTATAACTAAACGCTCACTATACGCATCACCTGCAATAGTTAGTATCAGTGAAATTAAGTGCAAATCCATTCTTGTTTTGGAGGAGGAAAAAAAAAAAAGGCAAAAAAAGCACCTGAACCAGAAATTGTAAATCAGTAGGAGGAATGACCCTGCATTTTAAAAAGTTAAAAGTTAGTATAAATTCAGGGATTTTTGTAGCTTACAAGAAACTAATTGGTGTGTGAGATTGTCAAGACTCTTTAATTTGTTTTTACTGCTTTCAGAATGCCAGGGATCCCTTCCATCTCAGACAAGTCTTTGTTGGAAAAAATATCCTCCAGCTCTGTTTTCTGCTTTAATATAGATGCTACTCATAGCCTGTCTTTACTTTCTTTGTGTTTTTCAAAGTTAAAAAATGGAGCTGAGCATAGAAGATGTATACAGTCTTGGAATTCATGTAGGCATTGTCCTTCTTAACTCATTTGGTTTATTTTTCTGACTTAGATCGACTCTTAGTCAATTGCTAGGCATCAGGTAAGATTACTCACAGGGTAAGAACGAGCTGGCATGAAGTATGACAGTATATGCCCTTGTAACGATATCACTGAGTATTTTGTATGGGAAATTACACCTTTTAAATAGTCCACGAGAGAGTCTGCAAAAAGAGAAGCCCTCTGTAGAAGATCTTGTAATGCCCTGTGGTGATACTGGACTTTAGACAAAATAAACTATTGCCACACCTTCCTTTTCTCTGAGTGAGAGATGATATAGTGAATGGTCTCACCATAGTTGAAGCTGTAAACGTGATGGTAACAACTGCGGAATGTTTGAATGGTGCTTTTTTATCAAAGAACAGGTGTTATCAGAAAAAAAGGGAAGATACTTTTGTTCTAAGTTATTTGTTGTTTCTAGAGCTTTTTGGTTACCTTGGTCAGAGCAGATTTACTGTGAAAGCAGACTAAAGACATTGGAATAATACAGCAGTGTACATAAAATTAAATGATGAAAGCTATTAACAGTGCATTCATAAACTGAAGACTTGCAATCATCTTGCAGTTTTGTGCAGCTAATTCCATGGTGATGGTTTTTTTCTTTTTCTAAACGATGGATATTCCTCCAACAAGAAATATGAAGGTGGCACAGTAGTACTTAACTGTTGCTCAGTGAGGCTTTCCTCCAGGATTTCTAGTGTCTCTTTGGCGGTTTGAATCACCAAAAGGTTTTGTTCAGTTCATTTCTACAGATTGTGTTTGTTCTGATGATTTTCTTGCGGGGAGGTGAAGAAAATCTTGCATCTTCTAGTAGCTTGTTCGTTCCAGTTTTGCAAAGGGATGAAGCTGTGAAATTTCTGATATATTAATTTTTAAGGTGAAAGCCTGGCAGTGGGGTAATGTCTTTCTAATAAGAAAAAAACTAGTCAACTTTTGATCACCCCAGTGATGAAAACTCATTGTTTACACTCTGCAGTGTGCGAGTTTTATCACAGTGGGATGGCTGAAGACAATGCTTGAAGGTCGAACAGCATCAGAAATGCTTTTGTTTCTTCAGGAGAACATGAGATAGTAAATGGTTGCTAGATGTTGTTGAATTGGATCAGGACCTGCCCTGCAAAGTTTTAAATAAGCACTGTGGCTGGACCTGTTGACAGTTTCATTGCTGCGTGTAAAAATGTCAGTGCTTCTAGCAGGAGATCTGAAGAACAGTGTAGAATTTACTGAAATGATCTGTTCAGCAAACACGTTATAGCCACCCCGTAGGAAACAAATCTTGGAACATACTCACTGTAGTCCACCTCTACTGTCATTTGTCATCTAGCAGCAAGATAATTCCACCTCCAACAAGCTGCCTAGAGAGTAGCCTTAAGACAACAATTGCTGCAGCAAAGACGTGTCATTTAAGAAGCTACCAAGTGTTGTGTTTTCTTCCTACTCCCAGATTTAGTAAACCTGCTGTAGATCATGCACAGCAGCATGCTTACAGAACTGTTTAAATACATTGTTAGAACAATTGAAGTTTGTTTTCCTTTCCTTTGTGGTGCAGAATGGTGGCGAGCAGCAGAGACGCACTCTCGTCCCGGGGCAGCTTTTTTCCCACCACTCTTGGGAATTCCCCCGTTGTTTGCACCTCCTGCACAGAATCATGATTCTGCCTCGTTCCACTCGAGAGCTACTGGAAAAAATAGTCGGAGCAGTACAGAAAAAGGTAATGGCTAAACTTGTAGAGGGAGTAATCGTAATCAACATCATACATGCAGAAAGATGTGGGATTTACCTCTCATCATTCTTCTTATTCCTAAACCATTCCATAAAAATTGGTTCTTTTTGCTAAGCATGAGACACACAAGTGTAGGCTTTCGAGTAGTAGTTTTTAAGCCCTCTTTTTCTGAGTAGTCAGGAAAAGGTTTGAGATTTTGGTGTGATTTTGGAGACCTTGTAATTCTATAGCAAATAGCGTTCCCTGGCATGTAAGAAGCAGGCAGCAGTTGTTGGGCATGGAGGGATGGCAATGGCTACAGGATCTTGGTGAAAACAGCCCAGTGACATGAGAACATTGCTTGCATTTCAAACAAATATTTTAGTTAGTGGTATTGCAAGCCTTTTGAAGATGTAAGATGTGTTTGATTATTGATTCTAGGTTTGTTTGGCTTGAGGAGAGGAGGCTGTGGGGTGGCCTCATTGCTGTCCATGGCTTCCTCATGAGGAGGGGTGGAGGGAGGGGCTGTCTCTTCTCTGGTGTCCAGAGACAGGATGTGAAGGGAAGGCTTAAAGCTGCACCAGGGGAAGTTCACATTAGATATTAGAAAATGATGTTCCCTGAGAGGTAAGCAAGCTTGCCAGGGAAGTGGTCATAGCCCCAAGCCTGTCTCTGTTCAAGAAGTTGCTTTCAGATCTATGGCTTAACTTTTAAATTGTCCTTTGTGGAGTGATGAGTTGGACTTAATGATCCTTGTGGACCCCTTCCAACTCAGGATATTCTATTCTGTGATTATGTACCAACAAAGCTGCCTTGTGTTTTTAAATACAGTTTTGGTAGATTTTAGAACTTGATGTTTGTTTCAGAATCAATCTTACAATAGTCCTGGAATTGCTGAGTAGCAAGTTTGTGTGGATAGGGCTGGTTTCTTTGAAAACAATAGTCTTCTGACAGATAAGTAGGTGAGCTGGAAGGTAGATCTTATTTCAAATAGCATTCCCACAACTTCCCATCACCTCATTTTACACCTTTCAAAACTCATATCTTGGCTTTTATGTGTTTTTCTTCGTAGCTGATTGATACTTCAAAGTTGAGAACAAATTGCGCTGTGAGATATTTACGGGAATATATATTTTTGTGTCTTCTTTCTTCAAAAACTCATTTTCCTGCCCCTGACTAAACTCAAGGATAGTTTGGGCTTAAAAATGGACAGTTTCAGGGGTTTTTTTTCTCCTTACAGCATTAAATTTGCTTGTCCTTTAAATCATGGGTGCTCTGCATGTTTTAATTAAAATAACTCCACGAGCAAATCAAAGTGACTCTTGGATGGCAAATTTTTAGCATATGTTGGGAGTAACCTGTGAGTAGTTTAATGTCTTGTTACGTGTTTCGGAAAGTGGGGTTAGTGTGACTGGAACATCTCAAAGAAAGTATCTGCTACTTCAGATTTTTTTAAGTGTCGCTCTGTAAATCTATCACCTTAAGGTATAAATGGATCACTGAATGGGAACAGTACCACTGCAGTTTCTGGTATCAGCACATCTGTGTTATCCACTAGCATTGCAACATCTGTGGGACAAGTGAAGGCTATAACCTCAGGAGCAGGAGGCCGCAAGTACAGCCAGGAGCAAGGCAAGGTTCCACTTTTGGACACCCGAGCTGACAAGATCAAAGATAAGGTAAATACCTGCAAAAAGCCTTAAGATTCAGACAAAAAAATGGACATAGTAAGTGTTCTGATAGTGCACACAGCAGTAATTTTAAGTGTTCTCTACCAGTACAAAATGTTTGGGGTTTTTCTTACTATTATTTAGTAGAGCATGATCTGTACCCTTATCTTTGTGGGTTTTTTCTTTTTTGTTGGGGCTTTTTTGTTTTGGTGGGATGCTTTTCTGTTTTGGGGGTTGGTCTGGGGGGTGGGGGGATTTTTGTTTTGTTTTGGTTTGCTTTTGATTTGTCTTTTGACATGTTTATGAACCAAAAGCTACCATTAGCACTGATTCCACCTATTAGTAGCAGTATGCAATAACAAATGTATCTGTGATATGTTTTTTTTTTTGATGTGGGTACTGATTTCAAACGTCAGTTTCAGTTTGCTAAGTAGTTGTTGTGGAACAATGTATGCAGTCCATTAGTGTTCCTCCTTTCTTAAATGTGTTTGGTTTATTATTTTGTTTAGTTTATTATTCTGCATAATGATATGGTATAACAGATTAACTCTAAGCCATTAACGGAGCATTCATCTTCCTGGTAGAAGCCCAGAAAAAAAGCAGTGGAAAGCTCTAGTAACAGCGACAGTGATTCGGGCTCCTCTTCAGACACCTCAAGTGAAGGCATAAGTAGTAGTGACTCTGATGATCTAGAAGAGGATGAAGAGGAGGAGGAGGACCAGAGTGCTGAAGAGAGTGAAGATGATGAATCTGATTCTGAAAATGAAGCACATCACAAAACCAAGAACAAGGTACGAGACCCAACTCTGCTGCTTACAGTCCTGTCACTGTTTGTGAAAAATTGATCTGCTCACGTTTGTACCATGGAGCAATTATTCAGCCACACAGTAAAGGATCCTAAGAGTACTCCTTGGTTTTGCTTCAGAGTTTTCTGAGGCTTTTTTGCTTCCTTTGTGCACGTACGTATGTGAGTTTTGTTGTTCTTTTTGGCTACGGGTTCTAACAGTTGCTAGACTGTTATTTTTGTTATAAAGTGGATAATATAAAGAAATTAAGTGCTACCGTATTGGAAACAAATCTTTTTATGGATATTGCTTTGGCTGTTGCTTTTTTCCTAGTAGAGTGGTTACTTTTCTTGGTAGCCAGTAGGAGAACAAGATTGGAATCTTGGGTATCCTCTTAGGTTTACAGTTAAAAATAAATTTTGAAACAACCATGGTTTAGTACTCTTTCTCTGTTAAGCATTGTCTTCACATGCTGAAACTATCTGGGGGAAAACAACTAAAAATAAATACGTGACAAGATTGATTTTAGTATTATTTGTACTTTTTCTTTTAAAGAATCTTTAATTGATCTGATGTGAACAGTTAAAACCCACATATTTTGCAGGTGCTAATGCATAGTGGTGCAACAGATATGAAAACTGATGGACAAAACCCACATGAAAAGTCCCAAGAGAAAAGAACACACCAGCAGATACCTCTTGTGTCTGATTCCCAGACTCACTCATCATTCCAGTCCCAGCAGAAGCAGCCTCAGGTTTTGTCACAGCAGCTTCCGTTTATTTTCCAAAGCTCTCAGGCAAAGGAGGAATCTGTGAACAAACACACAAGTGTAATACAGTCTACGGGATTGGTTCCCAATGTGAAACCTTTGTCTTTAGTACATCAAGCCAAAAAGGAAACCTATTTAAAACTCATAGTTCCTTCCCCTGATCTACTCAAAGCAGGGAATAAAAATACCTCTGAAGAATCTCTCTCTTTGACCAGCGATGTAAGATCAAAACGGGTGAGTGAAAAATCACATTTTTAAAATTATTTGTAACCTGCCTTGACTGCTTAACAAGATGCAACATTGTGCTATCAAGTATAATGTTTTAAAATTATGTGTATACTTATTTTCATATCATGTTTTATTGCCACGATTTTGGAGTTGGTACAGATTTCCAAATAATGTAAACTAAATTATATGGGTAGTATATGTTTGGTTTGGGATTTTTTTGTCGTCGTTTGGTGGGTTCTTTTAAAGAGCAGCAAATACTGTTTTTTCATTTTAGAGATGACTGACTGTACATTAAAAGTGCTCTGAACAATTCCGCAACCTTATCTTGGAGAAAAGTAATCGTCACATGTGCATGTATGCATACCCTAGAGTATATGTGATGTAATTTACATGTGTTTCTGAGCCACTGCTGAATAAGTTTTACATGAAGAACTTTCAAGTACTAATTTTTCAGAGTTAAAAAATACCTTATCACAGTACTTGGGAGTAATATCTTTTATACTTTTTTTTTTAAAATAAAATTTTTCTGTGCCAGGAGCCTTCTTTTGGTTTTCTGCTAATAATGTAGCCACTAGCATCCTGTATTTACCTTGTGCTTTAAAATTAACAAATTACTAAAACCAGTTTTACGTTCACGAACGAGATTTTTATATGCTGAAATGAGTAAAAAGTGGATTTTTTCCTAGGCCAATATATAACAGTAATCTCTTTTTTAAAATGTCTTTTTTCAGGATGCTTAATATCTTTATGAAAATCATTGTCTAGAGTGATGTAGTAAGTGAAAAAGCTTCCCTCCATAATTTAGATCAGTTTCACCTTGAGTTCAGTTTGTCTTTTCCTGCGTGATTTACAGTGAAAATAATGAGATTTACATAACTTGTAGCTACTCATCTCTTCTGTTGTAGCTAGCGCAGCTTTTGACCTGCTAAAAATAGCTGAGCAGAAGTTTTAATATGTCATAGAGTTCACCTGCTTGAATATTTAAAAAATAATTTCAAAACCCTTAAAACCCACATTTTATTCCTTTGTCTTCTTATTTCTTTAGGAACAATATAAACAGACATTCCCAGCAGCACAGCTAAAGAAACAGGAATCGTCTAAGAACCTGAAGAAGGTTATTGCAGCTTTGTCAAGCCCCAAACCAACACCTAGTTCACCAGCTCATCAAAAACTCACATCCTTGGAAAACAACCATTCTAACCCATTCCTGACAAATGCACTTTTAGGTAATCACCAACCCAATGGAGTTATTCAGAGCGTCATCCAGGAGGCTCCTCTTGCACTCACTACGAAACTGAAATCCCAGGCCAAGATCAATGAAAGTGTAGCCATTTCTAGTAGTGCCCCCTTCTCTTTGCCAGTAAACTTGAGTGCAAGTGGGAAAAAACCAGCTGGTAACCGGACCCCTGTTGTGCCCTCTGCCTCTCCTGGGTTACCTGGCTCAGGAAAGGATAAACCAGGCAGCAATAATGCAGGAAATGCAGTAAAAACACAACACCGCCTTCATTCTGCAAAACTGGTGGTGGAGCAGTTCAGAGGGGTAGACTCAGATGCCCCCAGCAGTAAGGACTCTGATGACTCAAATGATGATGAAGACGACGATGAAGATGAAGATGAGGACGATGAAGATGATGATTCTGACGATAGCCAATCAGGTGATTTAACCTTTTTAATAGGAAAAGCAGAAACTTTTTTGTGTGTGTGTTGAAAACATGCATTTCCCAACTTATTTTAAAACAGGAGTAGGAAGTTTTGGGGCAGCATGACCCACACAATGTCCTGCAGATACCCTGCAAAGTAGCACATGTCTCCCAGTCCCCCATTGTGCCACCTCCAAAACATGATTTATGGTATACTCTTACTTGGTCATATGACAAGTAAACTTTTCAGCTGTCCTGGTGAGATGGCTCCACAGCCACAGAAAGGCTGCTGGAGACCTACCTTCCAGATCAGTCACCCAGCCTGCAGCTTACATACTGCTTACGTGGCCGGGTGCTCACGAGGGGGACAGGCGGGCAGAGCACATCTGCAGAACAAGCTTCCCCAGCCAGAGAGAGGGTAAACAAAGGCCTTAAAATTGTCAAGAGTGGCTAGAAAAGCATGTTTCTAGGCTTCATTCAGGAGCACGATAGTCAGTGAGCAAGATTAAGGTACCAGGACAGTTGTAAGGGCTGCAGTGTTCAGATGAATACTTTAAAGGCTCTCAAGCAATTCAGAAAGGCAAGGCCTGTTTTAGAGTTCACTGTATTCCCAGTCACTTTTCTCCCCTGTGTGCTGATATCCCTTGGACCCAGCTCCACCTTCATCATTCTCTTTCCCATCTGCACACTCTGTACTAATCCTCTGTTTTCCTCACAGCTGTAGCCTGTCTTCAGCTCCTTATCCTCTCTACCCTTTACTCTAACTCTTCCTTTGCCCAGATTCCAATTCTGACATCTTTCTGTACCTAGTTCCATCATTTGCTGCTTCTTCAGGCTAGATTTCAGAGCCTGTGAAGCGCCCTTCCCGTGACAGTCCTCAACCCATGCCTGGCTCATGGGGGATGTTGTAGCTGTAGTTTGTTCTAGGGTAAACAATTCCTTAAAATACTGCAGCTTGTGTCCCCCATCTCCTCATGGGAAAAACTCCATCCAAAACAACAGTGTGTTATCATGCAGAATTATTTTATCCTGTCATATTTGTAGTCATTTTGAAGTTTAGGTAGTTAATTATAAGCTTCTATTTATACTCAAGAGATGTTATTAAAAAGAAAATGAAGTAAAAAAAATGTATTCAATAAAACAGAAGACATTTTTAGAACTTAAATGTATTTGATATTCATTACCAAGTAATAATGTGCCTTTTGCCACCCTTTTTTTTAAACAGAGTCTGACAGTAATTCTGAGTCAGATACAGAGGGGTCTGAGGATGAAGATGATGAGGATGATAAGGATCAAGATGATTCGGATACAGACACTGAGGGAGAAAAAACTCCACTGAAACTGAATAAAACTTCATCCTCTGTGAAGAGCTCTTCCATTGGCCTTGCAGCTCATTCCACCCCACTGAATCTCCAAGTAGCAAAGACCCTGAGCTCTGCACCAGCTGACTTATGTCCTGAGCCCCAGCCCGCGGTGTTTCTTGGGACAGCACCTTCTACTCTTACTCCAAGTACACACTGTGGTATCTGAGTGTCTTTTATTATAGCACAATGTAGCATCTAAGTGGCATGTGTTGTAAAATTAGTTACAGAAGTAGTTTAGACACTGGTATCAAACCTCGGCATAAGAAAGAAATTTTTTACAGCAAGAACAGTCCTTCACTAGAACAAACTCCCGAGGGATGTGGTAGAGTCCCTGTCACTGGAGCTTTTCAAGATGCAGACTAGATAATCTCAGCTAGGCTCACCTTCCCAAAAATGTATTTCAAAAGGAGAATAGTTATGTTAATTTTCTTGGTACTTGAGCTATATGATGACTAGACTGTAAAAATTATTTATGTCTTCATTTGGGGATATAAGAATAAAAAGTTTAATTTAGGAATATGTTGGTTTAGTTTTGTAAATTCTCTTAGGTGTTAACCAGAAATTCTATTTTAGGTATTTCAAAAAGACGAAGAGTAACAGATGAACGCGAGCTGCGTCTTCCTCTGGAGTACGGGTAGGTTATATAGATGGAATCACAGAATGTATACCTGACACTCCTTTGAGGGAGATAATGACAATTAAAAAATTTCTGAGGCTGAATAATAAGGAAAGGGCTTCAGCAGTTAAGATTTCCAACTCACAGTGACTATGGATCTCTTTAAAAATCTCAACATATTTAATACATTAACTTTTGAACATCTGATTGGCTGTTTTGCAAACACGACCTGTCTCTTAGCAGTTTGGCCACTGGAATTTAATCCTGATGGTTAGATCTGAGCCAGTACAGACTCTAAATAACTCCCTGAAATATAGTTCTAAGGTGTTTAAAATCTGGTAATATGTAAGTAGCTTGACATAAACAGATTCATATATAGTCAGAGTTTGGAGAATCTACATAACAGCCATTTCTGGCTTTGCCTATTTGATTTATGATGCTCTTGTCACTTTTCAGATGCATGCCTTTTTCCTTTTATCTAAAAATCTTAAATCGACGTTAATTACTTGTTTTTTAAAAAGTGCATCGTTGTATGCAACTATTTCATGTTACTCTAGCTGGCAGAGAGAAACCCGCATAAGAAACTTTGGTGGTCGTCTTCAAGGAGAAGTAGCATATTTTGCACCTTGTGGAAAGAAGCTGCGGCAGTATCCTGAAGTAGTAAAGGTACCTTCCTTTTTTGTACTTCTGTGTTCTAACGCTGCTAAGCATGCTTGTCATTTCAAAATGCCTTTTTTTCCCTCCAATAAAGATACTTATTTCAAAATATCCTGTGATATGAGGTGTAACGTATCTCGGTCTGTTACTGATTTGATCTGCCATAAATGCATAGCCCTTTGATAGAATATGCGAAACAAACACTCACAAAGTTAGCTGTACGTCAAAGCTGGGTTGTAATTATTTACAAGCTGAAGTGGAAAAATATGTGATTTTTTCAGTATCTCAGCAGAAATGGAATAATGGATATCTCAAGGGACAATTTCAGCTTCAGTGCAAAAATAGGCGTGGGTGACTTCTATGAAGCCAGAGATGGACCGCAGGTATCCACTTTTTAAAAAGTAAAGTCTTTGATCCAAGGAACATTAACTTAAATTTAGGTGAAGTAATCTTTATTACAATCTGAAGCATTGCCTGTTTTTAGCTAATTCTTTCTAAAAATTGTGCTTATTTCTTAATAATAGTTATATTGAGATGCCGAGAGCGTGATCCTGGGCGGTGCTGAAAACTGCTCCTTCTCAGTGATTTTATCAGGAGATTGCAGGAGGTTGACATGCCTTAAGATCAATTCTGAGCCTGGATTTGTCTAGTATAAAATAACTCTGAGCTACATATTTTATCTTTGTCACTGTTCGGATATTTCTGACTAAAATTCGGGAACAGGAAAGGAGGAAAGTGCTTAAAGTACTTTCTCCCATCTCCTTAGTGTGAAGTAACTCCTATGTACGTCTTTCTCAGAGTATCTGATTATGGTGCTGCCTTATATCCCATGCAGTGTGTCTTTATGAGGCATGAAGTCTACCTCTTATAAGCCAATTCTTAGGCCTACTGTTATTTACTTAAGATACTCTGTGAATAAGTGTGTTGATGTCTAAATTAGTTACTACAGATGCAATATAAATACTGTGCAGAACAGCCAACTGTCATAGATGTTTGTAATGTAGTACTAATTATTGGCTTCCTTTTCCAGAAACTGGGACTCAAAATATTTGTTCTCTCTGAATACTGCATTTCAGTTATAAAGCTTTCTTGTTAACTAACTTCTTCTCTGCTTCTTGCAAAACGCCTGTGGTTTTGTTAGTTTAGTTAACAGGCTTTGAGCTTGATTCTGCTTCCACACATAGTTATCTGGTGTCTTTTTGGCAAATGTTGTGATTACAGTACAATATTGCAATAGATGGTAGATGCCTGAAGGTGAGAAAATGAATTAAGTTCTTATTTTGATTAGTTTCAACAGTAAACCACAACATTTCGCAATGTTACTCCCATCTTTTTTCTCCAATGTTTGTGTAGTGAGGCTTAGATTTTATGGAAGCCCCTGGTTCTCCTCTCTGGGTGTAGGTGATAAGTACAGTATTAAGTCTAGCTTACATGGCTCAGCAGACTGAACCTGCGATAAATTGTAGGTCAGGTACTAGACGGTCAGACCAAAGTGTACACCTAAGTAGTAGACAGAAAAAATAATTTACTTCATTTTAAGTGGTAGATGTAACTATTTTGGATTAGAGAGTCCTTAGTGATGATGCATTCTACACATAGTGATAAGTCATGGCTCTTAACAGCTTGTTTTCAGGAACCAAGGTAATGACAAAGCCTTTTGGAATGTCTGTAAACTAAGTGCGAGATGTAATCTTGGGGTGGTCCTAAGTGGCAGTAATTCAGACTTCAAAGAAAGGTATCTTTGCAGATGCCTTCCCTTGGATTTCCATTCCTTGGAATCTGCAAGTTTCATGAGCAAAGTGCCATTTCTTTTGTTGAGTCTTATATTAAATATTTGTGTTTATGAAGAATGAGCAGAAAAAACTAAAAGATAAATTGTTAAAATAAGCAAATTTTTTTTTAAGTGGTTTATGGTACAGTAAATTTGATTTCAGTATTTATGTATATATACATGTGAAAATTTTGATAATGCAAATGTATTTTTTCTGAACAGATACTTAAGTAATGTGTTTTAGAAGTTACTAACTTTCATTCTTGTTTTAGCGACATTTTCAAAATGTTTTACAAACTTTTAAAGGCAAATTATGGAGTTAATCCCAAAGGATACTTAGCTTACATGTATTTTTCAAAAACTTTGGAAAATGGTAAAATATGCTAAAATTTTGAAGTACTGATGTTCAGTCAAACAGGATCAGATAGACTGTGCTCATGTTGTGCTCAGTAGATGCAATAAGATGCAGAAAGATGCTTTTTATCAGTTAAAGTAAAGCTATTTCTGTGTGAGAACTAACCTTGGGTATTTGTATTAACAGCGTATTTCAGTATTTGTTTTTGAGAGTCCACAATAACACAGTAGTACCAGTGAAAGTCCTGAACGTATTGCTGCATACTTTGTTTAGTTAGAGAATATAGTTAGTGTAGCTTTTATTTCAGGGAGATAGATTCTCATTATAAGCCTTCGATTGCTTCAAGTTGATGCAGAAATTAATTTTCTTCAATGGTGAGGAGAGGACTAAATTGTACCAAGTAAAACTTCAGGATTAAAATGTGTCTGTGTTTTTTCAACTCAGTTGTTGAGATCTGGAACACCCAAGGCAATATTTGAAAATACATGACTGCATTTGCTTGTTATGATGTCAAAATTTCTGTGAACACGAGGAGTTGGAAGACAGTGACTCACAGCTTGACACATCTTTTCATTCACATTGAGCAGTGGGCTATGTGAAAGTAGAGTAGTTATTTTTGAGTTTACGTAATATGGAAAAACCTGTTTTGCCTTTTAAAAAGGGTTGAGCAATAAGCGATTTGGTCAGAAACAATTAGAAACAGCACAGTAGTGGCATACCTGCTAGGTAATAACCTTGTATGTCACCGAATAGTCTTCAAAATCTTGCATAGTAGTACAATTTACAAAAGTTCATATTGATAAGTTCTCAATGTAGAGCTTCTGTACATCATCAAAATACTGTACTACCTGAATAGTACATAACAACTTTCACATATTTCATATATATAACTTAAGGAAATAAAATTGTTTCTTGCTCTTCATATTCTTGAGTGTCTTAGATTTATTTTTCCTTTTTAAAATCTGTGTTATAATACCTGTCTGTGAAATGTGTCAATTAAAAGGGTGTGCAGTGGTGTCTTCTGAAGGAAGAGGAGGTCATCCCCCGTATCAGAGCAATGGAAGGGCGTAGAGGACGGCCACCGAATCCAGACAGGCAGCACTCCAGGGAGGAGTCGAGAATGAGGCGACGCAAGGGCCGACCCCCCAACGTTGGCAGCACTGAATTTATAGACAACACTGATGCAAAGCTCTTAAGAAAGCTTCAGGCTCAAGGTAAGTAGTATGTTACTGGTTTCATGAACAGAGAGCATCAGTATGTAGAGATTCAAGGTTTCTTCTAAAGAGGAACGATGTGTTTCACTGGGATATTGGTATATCATTGTTAGGTCCCAGTGGTTGCATTTCTGACTTCCTTTTGTGATGTGTTTGTAAAGATCTTTTACTGTCTGCTTGTATGTCCTTTGCAAGGTGCTCTTCAAATATTTTTTTTTTTCTTGTTCTTATTTGAACAAGCTTTTAATTTTTCTACATGTTTACCATTTTCCTATGACGGCCTCCTTTTCTAAAGACCCCCATATGGACTACCTTTTCCCATTTTTTAATGCAGCTCAGTGTTTGCCTGGACAAGTATACATCCATTTGAACTGCCTCTAGGTTGCTCACTTGAAGTATGCACACTTGAAGACTGCTTTTGTGTGGCGGCTTTTAAGGTTGCACCAAATGGACTGCATAGACGTCTCTTCTTTCGTTGTTTTTATGCTATATGACTTGATACCGTACTTTGCATAAAGCAGGTCTGCCACCTGTAGATCTCATTCTCATGTATTATTAATTATCCTCCTACTGTGTCCGTGAGGCCTGTGTCTGTGGCCATTACATCTTATACATTCTTTGATACCAAGAATTCTGGTTTCCCTAAATTCTTTTTAGATTTCTTGGCTTGATTTCAAAGCCCTTAAATTTTGCTCAGAACAGCACATTCTGATTGAATGGAAATACAGGTGGCCTGATTTGCTGTCTCTGTTTTTTACAGTATAGGTGTGTCCTATATGTCCTTTTCAAGCACATGCTGAACATTAGCTGTGTCCTCATGGAATGTCTCAGTTCAGACTGAGCAGTCCTCTGCATCTGGTGGCCTATAGTTTAAGTTCTCCTCTGTAATGTAAATTCTGATTTTAGCTGCTGGTTCTGTTTCAATTAAGGTGTAACTCCTTCTTCTGTATGGTTTCCCCTTGGCCCTGAAGGATTCCCTGTTGTCATGTACCTATTTACACTACACTTGTTACCTGCGGCATCATATTATCTATACATGGATTTTCCATATGTATGTCTGCATCTTGGTCAGTGCACAAGAGGCTGACAATATTTTGGAGGATGTTGTCAAAGAGGTCCTGGATCTCAGTCTTTTGAATAGCAAGCTAAATTCAACCTCCAGAAAATCCTTCCTACAGCTGTCTTTCATCAGTGTGTCCACGTACAGTTCATCAACATTTCATAAAAGCTCTCACTTAAAGCAGTAGAAAGCTTCAGAAAGTTAATAATTAGTGCAGAGTGGCTGGCTGTAGGTAGCCACAGCAGACAAGTGTGACCTGGATGAATGTGCTCTTACTGCACTGTAAAAAGAAAGAATCAGATAATTATACATGAGTGACTTGTAAGGAAAATGATATTTCCATGCTTTCTGAATAAAATGTTGATTTAGTACTTGAAGACAAATGTTTTCTCCTTTAAAAAGAGAGAAGACATCAGTTTTTAAATTAAGCAGCATTATTGGCCTGATGCTATCACTTAATAGGTAATTTTTTCCTCCAAAAATAGTATTTTGTTTTATGTAGAAAGTACCCATGTTCATTTGTGCTGCTGATGTAATTACAGGTGCATGAGATACCACTGGAGGTAGTTGATAGTGAAACGTTGTCAAGATAAATGTGTGCAGAACAAATCCACCGTGTCGTCTCTCTTTACCTCATGCAAATATCTGCAATATGAGGTGTGTCTTTATTGTTGGACACCACTGGTTTTATGAACTTAGTATTTTCTTTTTGTGACAGAAATAGCGAGGCAAGCAGCACAAATAAAGCTACTGAGAAAACTCCAGAAGCAGGAACAAGCTCGAGCTGCCAAGGAAGCGAAAAAACAGCAAGGTAAGTATTAGTTGTGAAAGTTTGTGCACGCCAGCACATTATTTTGAAGAGTATTAATGAAAAGTTAGCTGGGTTTTGTCATGTCCTGCTGATAGTAATTTTCTGTTTGCTTTTATTTGTTAGCTATTATGGCAGCCGAGGAAAAGCGAAAGCAAAAGGAGCAGATAAAGATAATGAAGCAGCAGGTAAACCTTATGCGACTGCCAAATAAGCTCTTTAAATTACATTTTTTGAATTATTGAATTAGGGGTATTTTAATTATTTAGTAAATTCTTAAATATGCTAATTACAAAGTGAATGCTTTAAATCTAGTATTAAAGAGAACACAGTTGTATTATTTAAAACATTAAAGTATTATTTTTAAATATACAGGTATTGTTAAATACTTTCATAGGAAATACTTCCAATAAAACTACTAGATAAAGCTACTTACAGAAGCAGCAGGCTTCTCAATTTTTTAACAACTGATTTTAACAAATCTAAACCTTGACAAGTGAAAAGTTACATATGTTTGGAATCTGAAAATTTTTTAAAGGGAATAATTTGCATCCAAACTATTTGTGTGGTTGGGTTTTTTTGTATTTGCTCAGTATGATAATTACTACAGAGTATGGAAATTATCTGGTGGCAGTCAAAGGACAAGTTTTTTAGCTTTCAGTGAAAAAATATTTTTTGTATTCAGTACCATTGCTGCTTTAGGTTTTTACCCTCTTATAGCGGCAGAGAATCAATATATAAGAACCTTCTAAAAGTATCCTGTCCTAGGAATAGATAACAACAAGTCCTTGTAGGTAACTGTTCAGATTTTTCCATGAAGAAAGTGCTCAGTGTAGTGGACAGTGGGCTAGAAGTTGTCCCTGTAGCCACCTATGAGTTGGACGAGGAAAGGCACAGAGAGCTGCCAGGGAGAGCTCAACGTGGAATTAATGAGGTTAAAGTAATTATTATTATTAAAATAATTAATTTGCCGGAAGTTTGCAATGATTGCATTTTCTAAATCAATGTAGTAAGTCTGTATTCAGACTTTAGGGTCTAATCCCTGAAAAAGAATAAATTAGAATATGGTTACACAGCATCCACCTGTGGAGTGCTTAGCTTGATCATTTTGTTCTTACCGTGGTGAAACATGTGCTGCCTCTGGATGCTGTTTTGGTTATTTCTTTGGTCATTTCACTCTTCAGCATGTATAAAAGTCAGTGCCCTAAACTGCATATTAAGGCATCCAAACTCATCACGAAAAACCCACACAGCTGTGGCAACTTAAACATGAGCACCTCTGCCCAACAAAGCATTGGTTCCTTCAGGAATATACCAAACATCTTCTAATGCTAGTGAAAATTCTAAACATACATTGTTATATGGGAACAATTGACCACAGTGAGTGTGAGACTCAATGACAGAAAGTATGTATGTATAAACTTGGTCGTTTTTTAAAATGTAAAAGCAAATTTACTTTCTTTTTTTAAAAACAAATAACTTTCTTCCCCTTGTAGGAAAAAATTAAGCGAATCCAGCAAATCAGAATGGAGAAAGAACTTCGAGCTCAGCAAATTTTAGAGGTAAAAATAGTAGCTCAAATACAGCTTCTGTGTTACCATTTAAAGAAATGTTGTATTTTGATGGCCACACGTGCAGCTAGAAATGCAACTAAATACAACAGCTCTGAAAACCTGGACTTCCAAAGACCAGTTCAAAAACGTGTCTTGAATTACTTTTCTTAAAAAATCTTTATTAGCTGCAATTCAGATCTTGCAAGTGTTCACAACTTTCTACACAAATAGTCTTGTATTTGCTGAAGTTAACAGCATAAGGCTTCCTTTGTTAGAACACAAGTTTGCAGTAATAGGGTGTTAAAGCAGTGTCATGCTCTGCTCTGTGTGAAATGCAGTGCATTTAAAATACTGTTTTATATATATGTGGGGATATACTGGTGTATGGTACTTGTTTACTAGTATGCCAGTGAAGATAGATTGCTATTTTTCAAGTCTTCACTCATTTAAAAATAATGGTAATCTCTTTGCCATTTATATTTTATTGTTTCTGTGCTTACCTACTTTCTTAGATATAATGGCCAAGTGAAGCAATTTTGAGTGAGACCTGTAATTCTGGCTTAATTTTTAAAAAGTAAATGAATTGTGAACTGATCGATTATGAAAGCTGCATTGGGGAGGAAATCTGTTGCAATGTACATGATATGTGATGATGTTTTGAACTTTTAAAGGCACATAACTTTATTTCTAGTCAGATATGTTTTCAAGTTGTGATGGTGCTGTTGTGTGACCTGTTTTGCATGCACAGGCAAAAAAGAAAAAGAAGGAAGAAGCAGCAAATGCCAAATTATTGGAGGCCGAAAAACGAATAAAGGTTAGTTTAGAAGAGTTCCAACCCAAGAACCGTGTTGATTGTACGTAATATATGTTGATGTATAAAAGCAGTAAATTTGGAAGAATGTTCTTTGCTAGTGAAATTATAAACAGAGATTGCATATGAATATGGATAACATGGGCACATACATTTATATAAATATATGGAGCATACACAGAGAGATACTTGTGTATGTGTGGCACAGACAGATATACATTCATACACACATAAATATACAGACAGTAATTCTTTGTGTGCCATTGCCATGAGTTTTGCTTATGTGACATTTGGTTTCAATAACTTCAAATGCCTGTGCAGTTACATTATTCACAATATTTTAAGCACACTGTAACAGAAGACATAGTTGATTCTCAACAAGCATAGGCTTTTCTAGGCTGTATGTATACTAGACTACAGAACTTTTTTACAAATACTGGAAAATACAGTTCACACACGTACTTCTGTTACTGCTTTGGCATTTTTTGTGTGTTTTAACATGGAACTCCCAACTCCATGACTTGCTGTCGTGTATGCTACATACGCTTCTCTGTGGGCAGTTCATGAGTGGCAAGGTTTGGATGTGCTGTTTCATAATGTGGTGAAAATGTGCAACTTGGTAAGTAAATTTTGATAGATAATTAAATACACTTTTGTTCTTTTGTTTAAGGAAAAAGAGATGCGGAGGCAGCAAGCTGTTCTTCTGAAACACCAGGTTGGTATATGTCCCGTTGACCAAAGAGACAGAATGCCAATTGTGAACTACTACTTAAGCTGTGTGGTGGGGAGGGGGAATCTTCAAAATACGCCCTTTTTAAATTTCTGGGTTTGATTCCTGCACAAATTTTCTTTCACCTTATGATTTGTTGCTTTGCTTTGGTATCGGGGTCTTTTTGGGGATTATAAATTGGTTTTATGACTTTGTGATTTCTGTTTCATAATGTTGTGCCAACTCTTTCTACCAGGAGTTGGAGAGGCATAGACTAGATATGGTATGGGTATGTTTATTTTTGTACATCTAACACCGCATTGTGATTTGGTTGTGATATGGTTGTCATAGCAATGCATAAAATGTAGCACTGGCTGCTGTCATATTACATACTGCTGCATGGCTTTACAGCACAGTGCATTGCATACATCTGCTTGTCTTGTCTGTGAAGGGAAACAAAACTACATGTCTTGAACATGTGTATAAATTGAACATGGCAATAAATAAATCAGGTTTTTAACCAGAAATCTATTTTGCTGATGTCCCGATAGAAGCGAGACCACTGTGTGAAATCAGTGATTAATTAATGCAAAATGAATAGGTAGTCACTTGGATAGTTTTTGCAAGCCGTGTCCCGTTCACTGGGAGCTAATCCAAACATTTGAAATACAATTTGAACCAACCTACTTTACAAATCAGAATATCTTTCCTCAGTTTGTAAGGTACTGAGGAAGTTAGCTTTTAGTCAGTGGTAAATACATAATAAATACACAATGAAACATTAGAATGTTATCCTAGCCTCACTGCACTAGATGATAAAATTCCCATAGCCTTTGCTGGGGCCAAGATTTACTCTACAGCTTCTGAGGCAGGAACCCCATACTTACTGCTCTACAATGCAGCTCCTTAATGCGTTTGAAGTTACTGACATCACTTATTGAGGGGCAGGCATCAGTAAAGCATCAGATACCATTGCGTGTGTACATGTGCCACCACTAGCTTGATTAAAAGTGATCTAGAGGTGAGAAAATTAATTCACATTGATTTGTTGCTCGGTTACAAAACTGTTAGAATTTGCAATGTTTGAAAACAACCAGTTTAAAATTTCCCCTGAATTGGCTATTGAAGAAGTAAATTGCAAGTTCCATAATAGCAGATGTAAGGTAACTGACCTGTTCCAGCCAACCATTATGCTTTTTGTTCTGCCAGCTTATGAAGGAGCATCACAACTGACCATAAGTAAATCTGTATGCTTCTTTTTTACACTGTCTCCATGTTCATTGCTTTACCTTTTTGCTTTTGATTGTTCTTGTATTTGCTTTCTAAACCTGAACTAAAACATGCACAGACTTGGCCATTCTTGTCCTATATTTAGTATTTACTGTGACTTGTCTATTAATGCTAAATTTGTTACTCAGCTTTTTTACTGATTTGAAAATGTGGATTAGTTTTGTTCTAATCTTACCTGCTTCAATAGGAACGGGAAAGGAGAAGACAACATATGATGCTTATGAAAGCCATGGAAGCACGTAAAAAAGCAGAAGTGAGTATTAACCTCTGAAAGTTTGAAGTTTCCATGGTTTTGTTCTGCAGAGCAGAGCAGTGTCCTTGTACCTGTAGGTACAATTGAGAGGTCTTGATTTCATTAGAAGGTTGCAGAAGGAAATGAGGGAAAAGTCTTTAGCTTTGACTTGAAAAGCAGTTGTAACCACGTTGCTTCTGTTCGTCACTGAGGAAGCTTGAGAAAAGGCCTCTCTTACAGGAATCCCACATCCCTTATTCAGGTTACGCTGCAGTAAACAAAATTAGAAACGTTTTTAGCTTCATTGGTTTGAAATAATGCAATAGTTTATGTTGCATTATAGATGGTTAAAAAATAATTATCTAAAAAAAAGTACATGACAGAATAGCATTGATGATAAAACCAGAGCTATACAGTATGATTGATTAAACTTTTATTAGACCATGATAAACTAATTTACATCTTAATTAGTCCCTAGGCTCTCCTCAGTTTTAACCCTGATATTATCTTAAGGGGGACTATCAATGCTAAAACACAACTGCTAACCTTTTTGTTTTACTTTTAATCTATTTCTCTATATCCTGACACTTTTTATTGTCTCTTTATCCTGAGACTTCTATAAATAAAGTACAGGTAGCTAAGAGATTGAAGTGAAATAAACATTGTTATAGCATCTGGTAGTCAAATAAATTGTTAAAACTTTTCTCTTAGAGGTGTTCATAAATGGTGGATTCCCTTGAGGGCAGAGAGGCCTGACAGAGACATCTGGGCAGGCTATAGAGCTGGGCAATCACCAACTGTATGAAATTTAACAAGACCAAGTGTTGGATCCTCCACCTGGGTTGGTGTGACCCCGGTTAGATGTACAAGTTAGGGGATGAGAGGCTGGAGAGCAGCCCTGTGGAAAGAGATCTGGAGGTTTGGGTTGATGGGAAGTTGAGTCAGCAATGTGCCCTGCCAGCCAGAAGGGCCAGCTGTGTTCTAGGGGACGTCAAGCACAGCATCTTGAGCCGGCCAAGGTGGGTGATTGTCCCACTCTGCAGTGCACTGGTGGGATATGGTCACTCGGTCATCTTTCTGAAACAGTGCTCCAAAGAATCTGTCAGTGCAAACATACTCAATGCCCATTGCCATGTGAACAGGGGAAAAAAAAAAAGTCAAACTTAGGTTTGCTCACAAATTCGGTGATTTTTTTCTATTTCTGTAGTTTCCTCCTTCCCTTTACTTGAATGCAGGTTCCTTAATTGCTGTGGTAATTACTAAGATTATGTAAGTAGTGCTTTTCGAATTCTTGGACTGTTCCATTGTAAGAATAATACGTGGGTTTTATTTTCTGCCCTTTAAATCCTATTTAAGGAAAAAGAGCGGTTAAAGCAAGAGAAACGTGATGAAAAACGGTTAAATAAAGAACGTAAATTGGAACAGCGAAGATTGGAATTAGAAATGGCAAAGGAGCTGAAGAAGCCTAACGAAGATATGTGCTTAGCAGATCAGAAGGTAATTATAGTAATATAAACTTACATTCCTGCTTCTTGTTTCTGTATTTTGCCATTGTGACGATAACGTCTTTTTCTTGCAGCCACCCTCAAAGCATTCAAATTTTGGTCTAAATAATTAGAAATAATTAGATAACTATTTGAAATATATACAATGCAAAATACTACAGACACTAAAGTGGCATATGTTTAGTTATTGAAAAACATTTTGTTAAAAGTGGCCTTCTTCCCAAAAAGCACTTGCTTCAAAAAAAAATCGATTACCCTGAGTTGTTTTTACAGCAGGAATATGCATCATGTCTCAGTACACAGAGCTTTTCTCCTATGTGGAACTATTCTAAGCTGTTACTCAAAAAAATTACTCTCCCAGTCTTCTGTGTTCTTGGTTTTTGCCCTTCAGGACTTGACATATCTCAGGTTCAAGCCCTCTCTGTTCCAGAGAATTTCCCTTCCTATGTTACCCACATATTTTGACACCACCTTTTATAGTATTTTGGCTCAGAATAGAGCCTGAGAGTGTCTCCTCACCAAAGTGTAAGTATTTATTCATCTTTTGCCTCCTGTCAAAACGTAAACTTACTTCAGGTTTAAATTAAATTACTGGAAGAGATGTTGGAGGGCAGCTTCTCTACAACCTTTACTTTTTAGCGTTGTAATGCTCTAGGTCATATGGAGGTGCCAGCCAACTTCTCTTGCTAGTATTAAAAAAGTTTTCTTTTGAGGTATGCTACTGAATCATTAATTGTTTTTCTTCCCTTTTCAGCCTTTGCCAGAGTTGCCTCGCATCCCGGGCCTTGTTCTCGATGGCAGCACGTTTTCAGATTGTCTCATGGTCATTCAGTTCCTGCGTAACTTCGGTAAAGTTCTGGGCTTTGACGTGAGTGTGGACGTCCCTTCCCTGAGTGTTCTCCAAGAGGGTTTGCTCAACCTAGGGGACAGCATGGGAGAAGTACAAGACTTGCTTGTCAAGCTTGTCTCTGCAGCTGTTTGTGATCCAGGACTTGTTACAGGATACAAGGTAAAAAGAAAAGAAGGGAAAAACAATCCATAGTAAACACCCTGTATCTATGAATGTGTTCTTACTAAGGCATCTTTGACACTTCTTTGATTTGGGTTTCTATTTCGTGTCACTGTTCTCAAGAACTTTCTGTGGCCTGTCAGCCATCTCATTTTTCAGAAATCATGTATTTCTGGGCATTTTTTCTACTCTTGTTTTTATTTGGTTGTCCCGTAGGGCACTATCGCATCTGTGGCCATGTATTTAACACCTTTTCTTTTCCCCTTTCATTCTTAACCTCATGTTACACTCCCAGTGAATGTTGCCATTTCTTTCTCCAAAGTGTGCTTTCTACATCACTTCATCAAAACTCCATTTCATTCATGATGCTCTTTGTTATTACCCTTTCTAATCAAGCCATCATCATCTCTTTTCTACTCCAGAACTCTGCATGCCATAATTGTACTTCATCAAGTTCCAGCTGGACCATGACTTTTTTCATTCAACCTATTTCATTAATATTAATATGATCTCTGTTCTTAAAAACTTAGAGGTGAAGGCATTCTAATTTACTGCTCTATTCAAGATTTACTTTTGAATAGTTTAAAAGAAAAATCCTGATTAAAGTCCTTATATTAAAATAAAAACAAACCCACTCTACTGTTTTATAAAAAATAATATAGCCTGCGGAGGAAAATAGAATTTTAAAATGTGATTGTTTGAAACATCTTTGTTCTTTTTAGGCTAAAACTATTCTTGGGGAACACTTACTGAATGTTGGTATCAACCGAGATAACGTGTCTGAGATTCTGCAGATATTTATGGAGGCTCACTGTGGGCACACTGAGCTGACGGAGAGCTTGAAGACAAAAGCTTTTCAGGCACATACTCCAGCTCAGAAAGCATCAGTACTTGCTTTTCTTGTCAATGAGTTGGCATGCAGCAAAAGTGTAGTAAGGTAAGATTTTTCCCAAACAGGTCTGTAAAAATAAAATTGTCATAGTTCAAAAATACTGTATAGACTGTGTGAGGTTTCCTAATGAAAGCTGACATTTGCTGTGTTACTGCTGCTTGCCTTTATGTACTTCTGAGCCTGATGGAAGAGCTCCTGGGTATTAACCAAATTCACCAGAGAAGAAACTCGTACTGGAGATGACCAACTGTTAAGTCAGATTTGTAGAAATTATAATTCAGAACTTGATTTTCTGTGTTTTTATCACAGAAACTACTATAACCTGCTAAAGGGCTGAGGCTGGGATGCCTCAGAAGTGGGCTCACAGGCAGTTGCTCTTTCTTGGCTTTCCAGTTTCTGTGGTGGGAAGTGACTGTTAGTTTGTAGGTCACGTGGATCCTAGTTAGGACACCATGGGTCTGGCAGTGATAACTTCATTTTCAGCACAGGGCTAGATGCTTTGTGGCAAATACATCTGGAGGCTTGACATTGCATTAGAACTGTGAAAACATGCCAGATTCTTTGAATGATTTGCTTCTTATGGAAAGAAAGCTCACATGACACTGCAAATAAAGTCCAGCAGTGCACTGCATCGGAATTCCTAGTGTTGGAGTTTTAAATTATTTATTTTGAATTTTAAACACTTCTCCAAGATGGTTCTTTGAGACAAAGTATCTGTACACAAATGTCTTGTCAGAAAAAGATATGTGAGTTCACAGTTAATGGATTATTTTGTCTTTGACAGTGAAATTGATAAAAACATTGATTATATGTCAAACCTAAGGAGAGATAAATGGATGGTTGAAGGCAAACTTCGGAAGTAAGTTTTGTTTCCTTGAATATTACAATATATTGCTTTTTTGCATTTGCTTAGATACGTTGCTACATAGGTGCTTGGTTCTGAGGACGAAATTAGCTCATACAATTATAGGTTTGTCAAAAAGTTAGTAACTGAACTATTTAATGCAGATGGATGTGGGTTTAGAATGGTGCAACAATAGTCTTACAATGCATTAGAGATGCATGAGATTCAGAGTGTCCCTCAAAACTGGAGCACAGTCAAGTCCGTTTTGTATTCTTTGGAAGAAAGTAAAAGTTTTTTCATTGGAATATTACAGGAGCTGTCAATTCACTGCTGTCATCATCATCAAAGTTTATTTGGACCTAAAATAATTACCAGTATTCATTCTGAAAGGCATTTTAAGAAGACATGATTTTCATACAACAATTACCAATGGAATTTTGCTAATTTGTATTACCTTACTGTTTCCCATCTGTCAATGTTGTGTTGTTCCCTGTAGCTAGGGATCATATGTAGAATGCAAGCTTTGAGATATTATTTTTATTTAAGGTAAAATTGGAACTTTTTAAGGGTTGTCAGTTTCATATCCACTGTTCTCCCATCCTACAAGACAAAATTCCATACAGCAAGCATAACGGCTCCAACTACCAGGAAGCTAGAAGGCATAAAGTTCATGAATCACAGGGGGTAAAAATACATAGCCAGACTCTACTTCCTTGTTTTTTTCCTAGTCATCTTTACCTCTTACAAGGAACAGTGAATCCTTTCTTAGTCCTTGCTTTAGGTACTTGTGTTTCTAATCTTATGTCTCCCTTTTTTCCCTTTAATGTACCTCAGAAGGAAGAAGGAAAGAAGTAAAGAAGAAGGACGAGAGGGAGGTAGAGGAAAAAATTAGGCTGATAAAAAGAAATTCTCTACTAATACTGCAGATCCCAGTCTGCACAGGGTTAATATATTTTATCTTTTAGGACAATCCAAATGCCTTTTCCTGTCTTCATCTGTATCCCATCTATGGGATATAGTTTAAAAAGTGTTTCTGAAGTTCTGATGTAGCCAACTGTCTGTTAGTGGAACGGGACCCTTACCTGTCCTTGTCTCCTTAGCAAGTGCTTAGTCTTTCTCTCCCTCCATCAAACTGTAAGTACTTGTAGATGTAGGATCCTCCCTTTTCCTCATGATCTCTCTTTTCTTCCCTTTGAAATAGTGAGCATACCCTGAAGCCCCAAGCCCTTCTTCCTTTCTACCATCATTTCTCTATTTCTTGTGTTTTCCCCTCCTGTGTGGATTTCAGGATCCAGTAGAGCTGTCCCTATTTTTGAGCGTAAGTATTGCGGGAGTGCTCAGAAACGTTGCTCTTCCACTTTGAATTCACTGGGCTTCATTAATCTCTCTCATCTTTGGTTTAAAATCTTTGGATTTTCCACCATTTATCTGATGAACTCTGAAAGACACTTTAGAAGAGCCTTCTTTGATCAATTTTAAACAATGTTTTCTTCTTTATTATGTCAGTTGGTGGTTCTGATAAACTCTTACAACTGTTCTGGGGCTTCTTTGAAAAGAAATCTGTCCATTTCAGTCTTCTGTTTGGTCTTTTTTTCTGCCTCCAGACTTCATTCTTATGCATTTTATCTTCCACGTCCATTTCAAAGCTCAGTCTAGTTTTTAAGCATCCCAGTCCCAAACAGTTTTGCATAGGAATATCTGTTTTCTGGGCTGCTAGCCGCGTGATCAGTGGATGTGTGCTCTTTTCATATGCATACAGACCTTTACATGACACTCAACACAAGCCCATCGTGCATGGGATGTGGATAGTGGCAGAATAAGGGTGCTGAGGAATGGTGGGTTTAGTTCATCTGGTCTGTTTTGCCAGCGTTTGTTGTGGTAAATCTTCGTACCACTGTCCAGACTATCTTGAAGTATATCCACATGGGATGTTTTCACTAAGTGGTTTTTTTGTGCTTACATTCTAACGCTTTAGGAGATTAACTCCTCAGCTGGATTTTGGGGTGGGGAGAAGGGGCAAAAGAAGTGACATGAAAACCTGTGTTTGTAAGATACAAAATTCCAGGTTGGAGAAAGGACTCATTGTATAAAAGCCCATAGCATGTGCTTTTTGGTTTTTCTTTTTCCCTCTTAAGCTTATTGAACAAAATTCCTCAATAAGTATAATATATATGGTTGGAAACTTAATTCTGAGCTGCCTAGAGTGTTTCTGCTGGGCAGATGGTCAGTGAGAGGTTGCATCTAATTCCTTCTCTTGTCACATTTAGATGTGAATCTTGATGCTAATCACTATTTTTGTAAAGACACCTGTCTCATACAATCAATTAATCTTTCTTCGTGCTCTGTAGTCAGAAGACTGTCTCACCTGAGGTGATTCAACTATTTTTTAACAAGATAATCATAACCTCAGCATCTTCTTTCCCATTACATGTCTTCTCCTTGGCATTTCTTCTGTAGCTTGATCAATATAAAAGGGAATGAAAGTGAAATTATAGCTACTTGAAGGATTAGGTAATACCTGTTTCTTTGCAAGACTTTAAATACTGCAGAACAAGGTTTTTCACTGCAACAATGTTCTTTTTAACACGCCAGTATTGTGGTGTACTGCTTGTAAGTTAAATTTCTTTCCAATGAGGCCATCTCAACTCTAGGTGATGATGATATATCAAAAGCGTTGTTATACGAAGGGAGAAATTACACCCTGAGTTTGGGTAGGAGGCAGGATTACTGATTTGGGAAACCTTCATTTTTTGAGACACAAGCTGAAGAACGTTAAAAGTACCTTAATATTTATATGCAAAAATTGAAGAAGGCATAAAAATTAAGTCAAAAGGTGAATTTTGCTTCTATGATCTAGTAAACACTACAGATTAGAGCAGGCTTCAGTCACACATCTGACTATCTGATGGGCCACTTGCTCTCTTTATAGGCCAGTAGATTTTGTAATTCTCTTAACGGTCGCAGACGTCGGTTTTGGTGTATACCTGAAAGTGAGAAAGATTAGACAGTTTTCTGAGTGAAGGTTTTCTTCTCCCAGTGAGTCAGGTGTCAAGGTAGCAGCAGGAAAATTATGCTACCTCATGAAATACCTGGACATTTTTTAACTGAGGCTGTCTTTGGTTTCTGCCCCTGCACTACTTCGGATCCGGGCTGCTGCCTTCTTAGGCTTATGGCACTATTAAAATAGAGCATCTTTGGTTAATTTCCATCCTTACAGTTTGTGGTATCATTCAGGCTTCCTTTAGTGCTTGACAGCATTTTATCTCTATTTTTGCTTTCAGCAAAAGTAGCCTTCTTTGCTTCTTCTCATTTCTTCTAGGCGTATGAAAGATGAGGTGTTTGCTGATCGCTGAACTTACAGCTGCTAGCTTTATTATGGAATAGTCTTCAAGATTATCTTAGTCTAATATGTCTCTAAAATTGTCCAGTCATGCAGCAGTCAATCTGATCATTGACTAGTGGCTTTGATAGTTAATTCCTGTGTATAGGCAGGAATTTCCAGTCCAGTGAAGAGCATTTGATGGTTTGAAGTTATGCTCATAAAAAGGAAATTTTTTTCTGAAAAACTCAGCAGAAGCCTGAGTGGTATTGATACTCAGTGAGACTAACCAGACCTGAAAATGTTACTTGCTTCTAAATTCACTGGGAGGCTTGAAAATTTTTTTTTTAATAAAAAAAAAATTTTAAATCGCTAAAGATCCATTTGTATTGGAAAAATAAAAGTGTAAAGCTTTCTAAATTCTCCAGTGGATTAACCACTGCATTAAAACAAAACCAAACCAAACCCAAACAACAAAAGTGACCACACACAAAAAGCAAAGCCCAACTGTTTTCAAGCAAACAGAAGTCCCCTTGATGATTTCTTGCTAACAGTCTTTTTAAACAGTGCTGCTCCCAATTGAGCAGTGACAGCTTCACTGAAATCTGTGCTGTCGAGTCCTGGCTGTGCTACCAGCAGTGCAGAAGGCTGGTCTGTTTGTCAGAGTGCCCAGCAGCCAGGACTTGTACAGCACTCCACTCGTAGCCACTTGCTGTATGGAATATTGTTTTGTAGGCTGGGAAGAGAGAGAAGTATGACAAGGAGAAATTACGTACTGGTAATTGTGTTTGTCGTTACCGCTCTACTTTTCCCATCCTACCTTCTTCCAGTCATCTCTTGCAAAAATCTTTGTCTTTCCTACACATGTTTATGAATCCCTTCTAAGTCAGTTGCATTTTTGGTCTGCATTAGAAGTGACTGGTTAGGCCTGGCTATTTATACCTCCTGTGATTCAGCATGTTTGCCTGCTAGCTCCCTGATAGGTGGAACTATAATTTTTGCTGTGTGGAATCTTGTCTTATAGGGTTTTTATAGAAGAAGAAGGTCTACTACAACCATAATTACTGGTATGTAAGTTTCCCTTTTCTTTCATAAAAGGAAAAATGAGAGTTTGATTGAGTAATCTCCTAGTAGTTTAGGTTTCTCAGAAAAGAAAGTACGTCCTAGAATAAAAAAGATCAGCCAAAGGACTGAAGTCTAGTAATATATAATGAATTAAAAACGCATACAGATCTGAAAGAAACAAACGAGAAAAATCAACTTTGCTGTTGCCATGCAAATGTAAATAATTTCATATTTCCAGCTGAGGATCTTTGCCTTCTCCCCACCTCAGACAGGTATTTTATGATCATACTCTTAAATGCATAAAACAGAACATAAAGAAATTGAAATGGTTCTTTCTTCTAGTTGTCTTTCCTGGCTTTTCAAAATATCTCTTGTGTTTCATTTCTTCTAAACAGTTGGGCAATAAAATGCACCTGGGATAAACAGAAATTCTATTCAGAACTGAATAAGAGGCTTAAGGGCTTTTATATCCGGAATTTTTCTTGTTGACTAATGGCAATAAACATTGAGAAAAAACAATGTCACGTTAGAACAGAAGAGCTAATTTGAATCTAAAATGTATAATTTATTTTCAGTCGCCTAGGAAGAAAGGTATGTTTATGCTACAGACATAATCCATAATTTCACCCCTTGTCCTGTTTTTCAAGGCTTCGCATCATTCATGCCAAGAAAACTGGGAAAAGAGATGCTACAGGAGGTGGTGAGGGGGGAGAGGAGCCACACTCTCTGGAGACACCAACCCCGGGCCGCAAACGCCGACGAAAGGCGGGGGACAGTGATTACGATGATGATGATGATGACGACAGTGATGATCAGGCAGATGAGGAGGATGAGGATGAAGAGGACAAAGAAGATAAAAAAGGAAAGAAGGCAGAAGTTTGTGAGGATGAGGTGGGGGATTTTAAGTATAGTGAAACTTGATTAACTAGTACGTTAAAAGTTTTTTCCTTCCGTCTCTGCAATGTGGCACTGCTTCCCCAGAACCTCACAGCAGAAGGGAAGGAACAATAACTTATCTCAAATATTTTAAAATATTTGGAATAAGTTTATTTTCTGGAGTAACTTTTTTTTTTTTTTTTTGATAGATCTGATGGTACGGGTTAGTGGGTTGGTTTGGATTTTTGCTTTGGTTTGGGTTTGGTTTAGATTTGGGATTGGTTTTTTTTCCTGCTTACTTGTTTTGAATTAGTCTTAATCTCTCTGAAATTCTGAAGTATTGTACCAGATCCAGAGAACTGCAGCTTTGTTAGCAAATTAGCATAACTGTAGTTTTCTCTAAGAGAAACTATTAGTTAACAGATGAAGAAGCGTAAAGTTATATTTAACATTATCTTTTATACGTGGCCTTAATTGTGAGTGCATTCCTCTTAAAAACTCAGTGAGATTAATACTGGAACTTTTATAGCAGACTAGTAATTTAAAGTGGCTCTACAGTTTCTTGTAGACCTTGAAATAAAATGCAAGTGTGCACTGACCAAAGACTGATTGATAATATTTTGTCAGATTGCATTATTTCATGCATGAAAACCACCTAGAAATGAATTTGAGAAATGAAAAGCTTCATAGAAACTAAGATTAAATTCGGTGGTCTTGTGTGTTCATGCACAAACTGAATTACTTCTTCCAGTAAAAGAATGTTTTTGGTGAACCATTTGACCAAAAGCTTTCTCCTTCATCTGCATCTGGGATGGTTTGGAAAGGTTCAAGATACATCTTTTGGTAGTTACGTTGTTCCTAGTCATATTGAACAAGCACAAAATTTGAACTTTTTTACCCTTAGAGTTTGCTGCTCATTTTGTGTTATGTCTTTTTACTTTAATATTAGTAAGACATGGTAGTATGAGTTTATCCTGAAATATATTTGGTGTGATAGTATATTTGGTGATTATAGGATGATGGGGACCAGACAGCAAGTGTTGAAGAACTAGAGAAGCAGATTGAAAAACTGACAAAGGTGAGAGGTCGTTTGTCTTTGTTATACTACAAATTTGATCACTGGATGTAATGAGTTAGAATGTTAATCATCATTTTCGATGCTTCAACTTAGTATAAATTGAAATAAGGATCAGAAAACGTTTTCATGTGTCATGAAACTACAAGCAATAATCCTGAAATGAGCATGACACCTGCATTGTCAGTGAGTTTTGTCTAGCGGCACTAAGTGGATATGACTCAAAAAACAATTAGAAAGCTGTTAATAATATATTTGCATATCTCAGAATAAGAAGTAATATCTTTTTTTATCCAGAGCTAATTGATATACTTCTGTTTGTTGATCTTAGAAAATGATCATAAATTTTATGTACGAGAAGCAATGACTTTTCCAGTATACAAATTGTTTCAGTTCTCATTCCTAATTGCAGTTGGCTAATTTCTGTTCCAGGCCAACACAGAGAGCTGTCTTTGCTTCAGATTTTGAAAGAGAAAACAATGGAATGGAAATAGAAACATAAATGAGAAAGGTAGAATGCTGTAGATAGGGGTAGTCATGGCCCATGTTTTTATTCTTTGCTTGTCGTTTAAGACTTTGTCTCCTGGTTTCTCTCATGTTCCAAACTGCAATAAATTAGCAGTCCAGAATTACACCTGACGTCCAGCAGTGTCAATTTAGCAAAGCAAGAACTGAATAAACAAACTCAAATTGTTGTTGGCTCCCCTCAGAGAACTGTTTGTGTTTGAATACAGAATTTATTTTCAGACATTATTTTTCCCATTCTTTTATGAAGCAGTTCAAATATCTCATTAGTTTCCCATCAGGAGCTGCAGTATCCACTACCTTCAGTGCTCAGTCACCATTTGCTGTTACTGTGTAATTGGTGGGATTTCAGCTGTTCTTGTGCAATGAAATCTTTGATCCTATTGTACTCTGAGTGTCAGTGTTAAAAAGACAGGACCTACCATCGCAAAATGTGGTTTTAAAAGGTGACTGATGAACTTAAGCTGAACCAGGCAGTGACTGAACAGATTTTTATTTTTTTTTTAAGGGAGTTCTGTAAGTCAAATCGCCCAGGCAGTGGTTGTGAGTAGGATGTCACATGGCACACCCAAAACCTCTGAGGGCCTCCTTGTGTGACCCTGAACTTCTGCTCAGTCTGGCAGTCAGGAGACGTTTTCTGTTAGAACGGATATTTTTCCCTATTAAATTGTAATGCTTTCCTTTTTTTAAAATAGCAACAGAGCCAGTACAGAAAGAAGTTATTTGAAGCTTCGCACTGTTTGCGTTCAATGATGTTTGGTCAAGATCGCTACAGGCGCCGATACTGGATTCTGCCCCAGTGTGGTGGAATCTTTGTAGAAGGCATGGAAAGTGGTGAAGGTAAGAAACATAATAATGTCACACCAAGGTGTCCTGTGCCAAGACATAGGGCCCATCTCTGCAGGCTGTGGTTTTGTGTAGCGAGGTCTTCAGGCTTCACCTTCAACCAGAGGCTGCAAAATATGAAAATTATTTTCACAGAGTGAAGTACTGCATTTTCTAATCAACAATGTGGTTTAGTCTGTGTATTTCACCAACTGATCTTTCTTCCAGGAAATGCTGAAGTTATTTTTGCTAAAATTAAAGTGTAAATGTGTGGTTGTGACACTTGTATGCTAACTGTGATTGAATTTTTCACACACTTTAAGTTGGAAAGGTGTAGAAAATATATCTTAATCTGACCATTTTGTGGATATTAGAATTTTTAAACATGAGCCTTTATTTTGGTCACAGAAAAATCCATTTCAGTTCTGGAGAGTCTTGCAAAAATGTGTCCTTTTCAAAGACTTCACACTGGCAAACTGCTTCAGACATACGTACATCTTAAAGGATTTATGTAACATCTTATGTTAACTTTGAGGTTATTTTTCCTCGACAAAAAAAACCCAAAAAAACCCAAGAAGATAAAAAGAAGTCATTGTGCTCTAGCATGTGTTCAGCCAAAAATGAAGTAACTTTTAATTTAATTATTATGATTAAAATTATGTAAATTAGTTGGTCTGTTATATCTCATCTATGTTTCTTGTACATTTTTAGGCCTAGAAGAAATTGCAAAAGAAAAAGAAAAGTTAAAAAAGATAGAAAGCATGCATATCAAAGAAGAAGAATTTGAGACAGAAGAAAAATTACACTGTTTAAATACAACTTGCTGTGAGCAAAAGGACGATCTGAAGGAAAAGGACAACACTAATTTGTTTTTACAAAAGCCTGGGTCGTTTTCAAAACTAAGCAAACTGTTAGAGGTGGCAAAAATGCCACCCGAGTCTGACGTTCTGTCCCCAAAGCCCAACGGGAGCGCAGCGAACGGCTGCACGTTGCCCTACCCGAGTAACTCCAAAAGCTCCCTCTGCAGCCTGCAGCCCGCTGCTGCCCAGGGCACTGCTGAGAAGCCTGATCCTGGTAACCTCTTCAGTCCTAATGCAGGGGGGACAGGGAAGTTCTACAGTTCTCCACTAATTCCAAACGATCAGTTGTTAAAGACTCTCACTGAGAAGAGCAGACAGTGGTTCAGCCTTTTACCCAGGACACCCTGTGATGACACGTCAGTGACCCACGTAGACACCCCAGCCACGACAGCCTCACTTACTCCTCAGTCACACCCACCATCAAAGTCACCTTCACCTGTTCCATCACCTCTTCTGGGCTCAACCTCTGCGCAGAGTCCAATGGGATTAAGTCCTTTTGCACTGTCACCGCTGCAGGTAAATGACTTTTTGAATGGTCTGAATTTGCTGTCCTGCTTTGGTGAATTAACTTTAAGTTTAGACAACTTGCTGCACAAAAGTGCTATCATTGTATCTTTTAGAAAAATTATTTCTAAACGTTAACAACTAGAGATGTTTTGTAATACTAGAAGCTTTTTGGCAAAAAAAGGTTAAGGTAGGTAAAATGAGGTGGGCCGATGTGTGCCGTTTTGTATGTGTATTTTAGGAGGCTGGCTACTGGCATTAGATGAAAAGCAAATAAATAAAAACTAGTTTTCAGAAGAGTGACACACCACGTGCTCCCTTTGAAAGCTACTCTTTTTTAAGCATTAACAAGGCCCTAATAAGGAGTATTACACATTAGTGTCAGGTTGTTTTTTCTTAAACCAATCAAAGTACTGGGTAAAGACCTCCTTTATGTTCTGGTTTTTTGACAAATAGCATCCTAACCATAATTGAGGTTTCTTGGTAAGAATTAATAATGGTAGTTGTGATTGTGTTAACAATATATTCTGTGTAGCAGATGAAGACTGGATTACCTATAATGGGACTTCAGTTTTGTGGATGGCCTACAGGGGTTCTTACTTCAAATGTTCCATTTTCGTCTCCTTTGCCCGCTCTTGGACCAGGGCTGGGATTGTCAGAAGTGAATGGTAGCTCATTCTTGGCATCTAGTGCTCCTGCAAGTAAGAGTGAATCACCAGCACTACAGGCTGAAAAAACACCTTCTGCCTCTTCTACAGCAGTTGAAGTGGCCAAGCCAGTAGATTATCCTAACCCAAAACCTATACCAGAAGGTAAGCTGCAAGATGGAACTGTATGAAGGATAATCTCTACAGTGCCTCTAAAATATTATACTTTATTCTTTTTATAATTTGGCTAGATGATTTCTCTGGTCTGATTGTGTGTGATCACATAAAAAACTGCCTGCAAAATGTTTGTACTTGTCTTGATTTAGAAATGCAGTATGGGTGGTGGAGGATTACTGATCCAGAGGACCTAAAATCTTTGCTTAAAGTGCTGCATCTCAGGGGAATAAGAGAAAAGGCCTTACAAAAGCAAATACAGAAACACATGGATTATATCACGCTGGCCTGCATCAAAAATAAGGATGGTATGTAATTGATACTTATATTACTCGCGGTATTGGGGCTCAAGACGCTGGCATGGAGCTCTTTGAAATGTCTTTAGATACAGAGTTAGAGTAGTGGCTGGAGAAAAAAGGTCTCGTCTGTAGTTGCCTTTTCACCAGCCTTGTTCTGGAAGGTTACAGGATTGGAGAAATCCCATTTCATATAAATTGCTCTAGTAGCATAAGCGTGGGCAACCTTTCTAAGCCCTTTCCATCTCTGTAACAATCTGGCTCCTCCTCTCCTTCCCTTTTGTGCCTTTAAATTGCAAGTTTGAAAACCTACAGAATTTGCTGTCCATATATCCAGTATTTTAGGATTAGTACACTTTTACAACAGTTCTTCAGCATTGGAGTGGAGTGGCGGGCAAATCAGTTTGAATTTACTCAGAGAAGTTATAATACTAATTAAAATAATAAAAATGTGATTCTCAAATACAGTTGCAATTATTGATATCAATGAAAATGAAGAAAACCAGGTAACTCGAGATGTTGTGGAAAACTGGTCAGTAGAAGAACAAGCAATGGAGATGGATCTTGCTATTCTTCAGCAGGTGGAAGATCTAGAGAGGAGAGTTGCATCAGCTAGTTTGCAAGTTAAGGTAAAACCAACTTTTAGTAAAATGTCTCTTTAAAGTAAGTGGTAAGAATTTAAAGTAGACAGTAGCAGTCCTTTTGCTGTTGGTAAGTGCCTTCTTAATCCATCTCTGATTGTCTGCAAATAAAACGTATCCACTGTAGCAGTATCGTAGATATTTGTGTGTGAAACATTTTAATTGCAGTTAAATCTTCAGCTGAAGATGCTCAGACTGGCAGTTCCTGGAGAGTGTTCTTGTACAGTGTGCAGTCCCCTGCCTGTTTTCCTAACCTTCTATGAACATGAAGATTTTATTGAACTTATACTGCTTAATTCTAGTGGGGTTTGCCAGAGTCCTGCCTGATTTGGGTGATTGTTGCTGTCAGTACTTTCAGGAAAGCCTACAAGTACCCTCTGCTTGAGTATTGTGAGAATGAGAGAGTTAAGAATTCACTATCATGGCAGTTTGGGTTTTTTCCAGGGTGGGTGTGAGGATATTGAATTGCATGTGTTTGGTTGTAGTGCGGATGTAGTATTTGGGATCTAGTTTGTTCCAGGGGTGGATGTTGTTTCCGTGTGACCAATTGATACTGTCTCCTCAACCTGTTGGACAGATAGACCTGTTCTGATGTTTGACCCAATAAGACAGGATACTTCAAATGGAGATGAGAATGCAGACTGTTGCAGAAAGGTCCCTTCAGAAAGTCTGGTAATGCTTGTATTTTTTGATTAATTATTTTAGTTCTCTGGATATTTTGGCAACTGTCTCTACAGATGGATTACAAGTAACCAAGATCTCCTGGAAACAGCGCTTCAGTTGCTTAGGTTGATTCCATAGAACAGTTCCTCTGTTTGCACCCTGAGTTAAGAGCAACCAATAAATGCCCAAACCTTTCTATTAACATAGGGTTGGCTGTGTCCTGAACCTGCGTCAGAGCGAGACGACTTGGTATATCGTGAACATAAGTCAATTACTAGATTGCCCAAGAAGCACGATGGAGATAGTGCTGGAGGCGGAGAAGGCAGTGCCAGCTCTCTAGAGCGGAAGAGTGACAACCCTCTAGATATAGCTGTAACCAGGCTGGCTGACTTGGAGCGGAACATAGAGAGAAGGTATCTGAAGAGCCCCTTAAGTACCACCATTCAGATCAAACTGGATAATGTGGGCACAGTTACTGTCCCTGCTCCTGCACCATCCATTAGTGGTGATGGTGACGGGTAGGTTATTGAGATTAACTTGAAAAATTATTGTGCTTCTTTGCTAATTGGAGCCTATTTTCTTATTGCCTGTTATCTATGTACTTTCTTGTATGTCTGTGATCCATATGGATCATGTTATTCTGCATGGTGCTTTGTAAAGATATTTTTTGTTATGTTTGTTGATAATCTTGCAAAGTTATCTTACATTTAACTGGTTGTGACTAAGCTTTGAGGCACGTAGCCACAGTCTGTGCACTACATGAAATTTAGTTGCTTAAACCTTATACTTATTGGCTGTGTACGTTTTGTCATTGCTTGGCTTTCAATGTGACAATGATTGTTCCACGTTGAAACATAAGCAAACATGGATGTGACCTACTTAATATCTCTGTATTTCAATGCAGAACTGAAGAGGATATTGCTCCAGGGCTAAAGGTCTGGAGAAGGGCGTTGTCAGAAGCGCGCAGTGCTGCTCAGGTGGCTCTGTGCATTCAGCAGTTACAGAAATCAATAGCATGGGAAAAATCTATTATGAAAGTTGTAAGTAGTTTTAATTTTCTTTTTTTTTTTTTTTAAACTATAACTATTTTTGCTATATCCTGTTTTCCCACTTGAACCATTTGAAGATACTATGGTTAATACACAGTTCTTACTACTGCATGTAAAACTTTACACAGTTAAACTGTGCCCTGTGCACAGAGACTTGCAAGTGTAATGGAGAAGATTGGTCCTTGCTTAGTAGTAGCCTTTAGATTAGTTCCTCACATACTGCATATATTCTTTTACAAATTGTGATCATTAGTAGACTGTGATTGTAGAGAAATGAAAGGAAAATAATTTTGAGAGTGAATTTGTGTTTGGAGGGGAAGGATAATCTGGGTACCATTCCCATGTTTCAAATTTCACAAATTGCATTATAAAGCCATTTTTCATATTGCAGTACTGCCAAATTTGTCGAAAGGGAGATAATGAGGAACTGCTGCTCCTTTGTGATGGCTGCGATAAAGGCTGTCACACCTACTGCCACAGACCCAAGATCACCACCATACCAGATGGGGACTGGTTTTGTCCTGCCTGCATAGCAAAGGTAATACCCCAAAGGAGAAGTGACTTACAGTGACCTTTTTATAGGTGGCAGAGTTACAGGTCTACCCGTGCTTTGTTCAGTGAAAATCATGGTCTGTGTGTTTTGTGTTGAGCTGCCATTAAATCATAGAATCATGTAGGCTGGAAAAGATCTATTGAGTCCAACTGTTCCCCCAGCACTGCCAGAGCAGCACTGACCCGTGTCCCTCAGCAGCACATCTCCACGGCTTGGAAACCCCTCCAGGGATGGGAACTCCACCACTGCAACACAATTAATAAAAGCAGATTACTGATGAAAATTGGTTGTGTAGTGGTTCTTAACTCATGCTGCAACTTTTTCTGTCTTTATCATGGTTATATTACAGTGTACCTTGTTCTAAAGATAGAAATTACCCTATCATACTGTAATTTACTAATTTGTGATATTCCCAGTAACTACTGGGTTTAGTATAACAGAAAAACTTTTTTCTCAGGTTTTGGGGTTTTTTTCTGTCCCAAATTTGGCTGAAAGCTGGAGATTCAAAGGTGCCAGAAATTTAAAAATTGCTCAGACTATCTCGAATAGTCTTGGTGGCACAGACAGAGTTTGGTACCTTTGATGCTGACTCTTGTTCTTCATGAAAATTGTTTTCTGTCTTCGTTCTTCGACCGTTAGTGAGTCTTTTCAGTGGCATCATGTGCTTGACTTGTAGGCAAGTGGTCAAACTCTAAAAATAAAAAAACTCCAAATCAAAGGGAAGAAAAGTAATGAACAAAAGAGAAGCAGGAAATTAGCGGGAGATACAGAGGATGAAGACTCTGCAACTACCAGCGCCTCCTTAAAAAGAGGAAAAACAGACCCTAAAAAAAGAAAAATGGAGGAAAATGTTTCTGTAAGCCAGTTAAAGCAAGAAAATTTCACTGCTGTTAAGAAACCTAAAAGAGATGACTCCAAGGATCTGGCTATATGCAGGTACAGTGACACATTCTAAACCTGGGTAAGCATTGTTGAAACAAGCAGCCCCTGGTTCTTTTTCTCTCTATTCTGGTGAATAAGAACCCTGTTCTTCGTCACGTGTCCCACAGAGGTGGTGATGATTTGATTGCTTATGTGAAGGATTGAATGTGTGCATGCTGGGAGTAATGGCTGTATTTGGTAATGAAGCCCCAGAGGAAAGTACCTAATGTCAGAATGTGGTCTCTGAGATCTCCTCCACGGCCTTTGAGAGCAGAATGAGCGAACCCCGATAGCAGCTTTCCTGGGTGTAGCCAAGGTGATGATCCGCTGCCTCCAAAAGGTGATGCATCAAGAGGAGCAGGCAGCAGTAGGAACAGTCTTCTCCTGTAGAGCTGCTGCTCAGCCCGTGGTGCCATCGCTGAGCCTCACCGTGGTTCTAGAAAGCTGGTGTTGGCACCTGTGTCACTGGTTTGCAGGGGGTCACGTTGAGGTTCCAAGTATTGAAGCTGCAGGACTGTGTTTTCTTTCAGAATGTTCATCAGGAGAATTTAATTGTACATAGTTGCTCTTTCAAATACTCAGTTAAGATGTCTCTTTATTGACACGGTTCCCAGCCTTGCACGGGGCACAGGATATTTCATAAAGGGAATAGGTGCAGTACAGAATTCTTGTGGCAGTGAAAAACCTCTTTGAGTAAGAACAGCTTAAAAATACTGATTTAAAACCTTCTTTTATTCAGCATGATTCTCTCAGAATTGGAAACTCATGAAGATGCCTGGCCTTTCTTACTTCCTGTAAACTTGAAACTTGTTCCTGGTTATAGGAAAGTTATTAAAAAACCTATGGACTTCTCCACCATTAGAGACAAGCTGAGTAGTGGACAGTAAGTAAACCTATTATAAATTTTACTTTACATTTTAAAAATACTGAAATACAGTACTTTTTTTTTTTAATTAGTTAAACTGTTTTGATCTGCCTGCTCTGCCACTTCCGTGATTACTTTTACAGTCAGAACAGAAATTCTTAACTGTACTTTTGTCTTTGCTGTATGTAAGGGAAATAGTTTGTCAGCTGGGAGAACCTGTGGAACTGGCTGAAAAATAACAAAGCTGCCAGGTCACATGCACAAAATCAACAGGAAAACCTTTTTTTTCCCTCATCTTTTCGCATTGAGACATCTTAGTGTTGTTACATGTTGTTAATTAAAAAATTAAAAGTATACCTGACATGTATAGCACTCATTGAATGTTCTGTGGCTGGTTGTAAGTTCACTGCTGTTAACGTTGTTCTTTCGCATGTAGTCAAAGTGTTTTTCCCCTCTGATTCTCCATGTTCCAAAAATCATTCACCTTTTTCTTCTTTCAGGTACCCCAATCTTGAAGCATTTTCGCTGGATGTCAGGCTTGTCTTTGACAACTGTGAAACCTTTAATGAAGATGATTCTGACATAGGCAGGGCTGGCCACAACATGAGGAAGTATTTTGAAAAAAAATGGACAGAGATTTTCAAAGTGAGCTGAAGTTACCAGAACTCTTTCGCATTTTCTTTTTCTTTTATTTTTTTCATTAAATGAGGACTGATAAGACCAGCAATGTGAACTGTATTTACATGAAAGTGCAAGGCACATGCGTAACTAATGACTGTTTTTTTCCTTTAAAATATCACAGAGTTGTGATACTAGTTCTAAAGGCTTCACTCCTACAGCAACCATGGCCCCTTGGTTATTGGTTTGTGTGTTTTAACAAACTAATTTAGGTAGAACAGGGAAGCACACCCAAAGATTTCAAAGAAAGGGGTGTTATAGTGCAATAGCAATTTAAAATATATCAAAACGCACTGAATATTCAACCACCAGAGCTCTACTCGGGGAAATGGTTCTCTTTTCCCTTTCAATAAATATCTATTTTTCATTTTTTTACTTTGTAGTTTATTTTTTAGTGAATGTATTTAATTTTATGAATTATTTATGATTATACAGCATTCAGAATCTTCGTTTTCTGTGAAAAGGAAGAATTAGAAAATTGCTTTAAATCTTGAAAATACAACAAGGAATGTTTTAAAATATAAAACAAAGCCAAGTAAAACTGTTTACACTGATGTGCTGTAAAAGCACTAAAAATTAAACTTTACTGTAGAGTTACAAGTACATTTATATATATGTTGCTGCATCACTTGTGTAGTTAAATTGTATTTCAAGACAGTGAAGAAAAAGACATGTATATACTGTTCATTATTGTTTATATTAAGTCTTGTTTTAAATATGTATGATGTGTACATATTGTTTGCAGACATTATTGTTTATGCCTTAGGAGGACAGTAGCATTTTATTTTAGTCTTAAGGTAATTATAGCTCTATGGCTTGTACAGTAATTATCCTCTACCAACACTGTGGAGTCTCCTTAATCTTGGTAGTGCCTGCCTTTAAAACAGGGTGTAGGGGATATTAGTTTTCCATTTTTCTATTTTGTTATATAATTTCAAGCCACCACGGCCTCAAATTCAAGTATAATCATTTGTATCCATGTGGAATAAAATTGTGACAATTTCCTACGCACACAGTATTTTTTCATAGAAACATTTCCCTCCATTTGCCTTGCCACAGAAATAACAAAAAAAAAAAGACATTTGTAACCACTGTGTTTTATCTACTGTGTGTTGTGGTGGCCTGTTGGGGCAGATAGATCAGAATTTTTTTTGTACTAATGTAAGAGTACTTGAAGTTTTATTTAAAAGAAATGTTGTGGAAAGGTAGCATTCTTTTTCTTTTCCTTTTTTAGGAGTGTTATTTTTCACTAGTATGTGTGGCACGGATACAATAAAAGACTGTTTTGCAAACCAGATTTTCTTGGCAATTTTAATACTTCAGATCCTGTGTACACAGGAATTTTTTAATAATATCTCGGGAGTCTTGCATTTATCATTCAGTTCTTATTATGATGCATCTAATTCTCCTGGCATTTAATGGTAATTGAGAAAGAAGCAGCTGACAAGCAGCTCAGGCGCCTGTTTGTGCCTCAGTACCATCAACAGGGACCTCCTGGTGTAACCACTGGGCTGCCCAGGGTGTGACCTGCTTCTGCCAGTCCTGCCCACTCCTGTTGTGGTGTGAGTGCATCTCATCACGTAAATACATCCCACGTGTAACATCTCCTAAAACCAGCGTGCACGCGAGGTTTTGTTCTTTTGTTTTGGTCTGTAGGAGGGCATGAGTCAGAGAGATCTTTGCTCTGGATGAGGAAAATAGAGGAATTACAAATGACCATTGTGGAACCTCAGCACCCACAGCTCCCTCTCCAAGTAATGTTTTGGGGGCTGGAGGGGGAAGTGCTGGGTTTTCCTTTCAAACTAGGCCTGTCCTATTTGTCTTAGAGCCTTGTTTTATATCCTCCCTTGCCATGATACTTCTTGTCTCTGCTGAGAAAGAACAGTCAGTGCCTGGTTTTTAATATTTTATTAATATTTTGTTTCTGTTGCCCTTCCCAAAACATCTTGTTCAATAATATTTTTCTTTTCTAACATCCTGTTGGAATAAAGTGTGTTACCTAGAATTAAAAAATGCATATTTGAGCATCGGGCAGCCTTGGGTTCTAGCACGAGCTCCACCACTGACTGCTTCAGGCCTTTTCATCACCTTTCTGAAGACTTCAATAAAAAGCTTTGCTGACGTGTTCCAGAGATGTGAAGATTTCAGTGGTTTGAACATGGGATGGTAGCCTCCTAAGAGTGCTGTGAGTGTGCTTAGGTTATTGGGAAAACTGCTGCTTTGATGCAAAGCAATTGGGTTTTGTTGGGTTTTTCTCTCCGATTCTGTACTGGTTATCCTTTATCTGCCGTGCTGGGTGTAGTGTCAGTGTCCTGGGAAGTTAGGACAGCCTCATAGCTACATACAGACATAGGTGCATTTTTTTCTGCTCAAATCTTAATTCAGCTGAAGAGCTGGGAAGCGAAGGTGATGGCAGCTCCCGCCGCTGTGCCGGCGAGACCAGCATCACCTCCTCTGGCCTGGCAGTGCCAGCACCTGGCTCTGCCTGCTGCCAGCCAGTCTCTTCGCTGCTCTTGCAGTAAAAATAAATGTACAGGAATTACTGTAATGGAAGGGCAAGCCTGACTCATTCACGTGCCATCAGGTATCTCCATAGAAAAGAGCAGGGATAATGCCACTAAAAAACCATGCTTTTCTTCTTTGCTAACTTTCCCTCCTCTTGATGGTTTCTGTCTGTATCTTTTCTTAAAAAAAAAGATTTTCAGCCTGTTCTCTTCCTTTCTGAACAAAGTATTCTGGTCTTAGTTTAGAAAATTTACTGACAAGCTTTCAAACACTTTATTTTAATGTACCATTAATGGTGCTCAATGAGAGTGTCCTGGTTGTGAGTGTGGGTTCTCTTTTGTCTCTTGGCATCTCTTTGAAAAATACTGGGTGATAAAAAAGCAGCATTGGGGTTACACGTGCTGTAAACAGAATGCAAGATCCTGCAGAGTCAAACGTGGAAGGCAGATCATTTACATCAACGGGAACGTTTCCCGGGCAGAGAGTGCCTTCGAGAAAAGTGATTCCGTTTTCCAAAAAAATGTAGGTGTTAGGATAAACCATTTATTTCGCACGTCTCCCGCGCTGTCGCTCATCGATCGCTGATGCAGCAGCGGAGGGACCCCGGCCCCGGCCGCCTGCTCGGGCCGCGCCAGTGCCAGCCCGGGGGGCGAGGGCAGCCGGGATCCTCCGCTCCGCCAGCGCTGCCTCCTCGGCGGGGCCCGGAGCCGGGGCCCGTTCGTCACTGGCCCTCTCCAGATGTGGAGATTCGGCCACATTCATCCCGGAGCTCATCTTCGCAGCTGCCTCCCTGCACCCGTGTCCCTCAGCCGGCTCCTCGGCCCCGGCCCCGCTGCAGGGACCCGTGTCACCGGCGGAACAAACCATTGCGAGCGCTACGCGGAAGAGCAGGGGGGTTGGCACAAGAGCTGCGAGGTCAGAGCCACGTCCGGGCCGATGCTGCCCCCGTGAGGGGAGCGACGGGGCTGTCAGGAGCCGGGTAGCGCAGGGACCCGCCCGCCCGGCCCCGGCGCAGCTCCGAACGGGAGGCGCCGGCCGGGCCCGGGCCGCGCCTCGCTAGCGGGCGGGAGGAGGGCGGCGGCGGCTCCGTGTGTCTGTCCCCCCTCATCCCGGGGNGGGCCCTCCCCGAGTGCTTGCCCGCAGCCCGGCGCTGGAGCGGGTGAGGTCCCGGCCATTTCCAGCCGTTCCCCAGGAGCAGCGGCGTCGGGCGGTGCCGGGCTGCGGGCGATGGGGACAGGCGCGGGGCTCTCCGTACCGCCGGCCCTGCGGTAGCTCTGTGGGGAGCAGCTGCTCCTGCCTCCTGCGTCAGGAGAAAGCCACGATCGCCGGAGAAGGTAACGCCGCTGTGCTCGGTGTCCCTCCGGGGACAGGCGGGTCCGGTCCCCGTCGCTCCGCAGCGCGGCTGAACCGTCGGTACCGAAACCGCTCGTTCATCGGATTACTCTTCGACTGTGAGCTCCCGAGTGTCGGAAAAACGAGATTAAGGTGCCTTTTTCTGCCTCATCTTTCCAGATGCCAAGCTGTGCCTGACCCTTCGGTTTGTCATAGTTGAAGTACGTTGATTTTTCTTTCTACAGATAAGAGATGTGCCTGACACTGCTTAATCTGTTTAGTGGTTTTAAAGAGAATAGTAATAAAAGTGGGAGACGCTAAAGTAGAAAGTATTCAAAGGTCTGATCTTTAACTCAATCGGCATGTGCTGCCTGAAGGGAATGTTTACATCACCCTCATAGGTACCTTTGTGTCTATATATATGTGTTGTGTGTGTATGCATACATCTATACATAGACGTGTTTATAAGTCCACATAGATATTAACATATGTCTGTATATGTATTTTTTTTAATGTGAAAACAAATATATGTGTCTATATATATACGTAAATAAAACCGCACCTGTTTGTGGTTTCCTCTTAGCTCTGAAATTATTGTTCAGAATGAAGCTGGAGCCCCCTGCAGTGCTGGGGTCAGCTCAGGAGTCCTCAGCACAGCAGAGACATGGACCTGGTGGAGCAGGGGCAGAGGAGACCCTCTGCAAATTAGTTTTGGGTTTTTTTTTTTTCCTGGAGGATGTGTCTTCTTACCGTAGTATGTTTCATTTATGAAATAGGAGAGATAACTGTTGAACTTTTTTCTTTTTCAGATATTTTTGTGGAACGCCAGTAAAATGGCGACATTAATTCACACTTTAGCAGATCACAGTGATGATGTGAACTACTGTGCCTTCTCATCATCGTGCTTGGCCACGTGTTCCTTGGACAAAACAGTTCGCGTTTATTCTTTGAACAGCTTCTCGGAGCTCCCGTACTCCCCTCTGAGAGGTCACACCTACGCTGTCCACTGCTGCTGCTTCTCCCCGTCAGGACATGCTTTGGCCTCATGTTCAACAGATGGCACCACCATGGTTTGGGACACTGGAGATGGTCGGGTGCTGGCGGTGCTGGGACAGCCCAGCGCCAGCCCCGTCAGAGTCTGCCGGTTTTCTCCCTTGTCCACGCTCCTGCTGGCGGGGGCAGCGGATGGGAGTCTGGTCCTTTGGAACATGCAGTCACTGAAGCTCTACAGGTGAGTGCCACATGTTGTTTGACAGCCTTGTTTACAATTACAAGAGTAATTGCTGTGCCAACACCACTGACTAATATGAAGAAGCAGGAGTAGGATTTAGAAGATCAAAAGATTATCAATAGGAGAGGGAGACATGCTGAGTCTTTTTTTTTTTAAATTAAGCAATGCAAACTCAATAAGCTTTAATTTTTATTAAGTTATCTTTCATCTAAATCCTGATTTATTTTTTAAGTTCATGGCAGTGTTTTCGTTGATTAAACATGAAATCAGGATGCATCGCATACTGCATGCCTCTGGGGTCTAAGCAGTGGGTCAACAAACTACGACACGTAGTGTGCAGTTAGTTAGTGGAGCCTGACTGTGCCAAGAACCTTATCTTGCATTAGACTTAGCATAGGTTTTAATCAAGTATTTAATTACAAGGCTATTTGGAGTCCAGGAAGGTCTTAGAAGATAGTAATCCAGCAATCAGAAAGTTTGGAAACTATTGACATATCCTGAAATGACACAGTTTAAGATATAAGAGTGACAGAGAAGAGTGTTGGGTCAGAGTCAGTTGAGTCTGGCAGTCAACATTTCATGTGGGTTTCCAATAAACATCTGAGGCAAGGCAGGTGAGCAGTTTTGTGATGTTGCATGGTTAAAGGCATGAACATTATCCTTCCTCTTGGACTGAGCACATTTCCGTATCTGCTAGGAATTTTCTTTTAAGATCAGCTTTACAAAGTGCTTTGGCTGGCTTACTAAAAATACAGAAATCTTTTTTTTCTTTTCACATTGCTTTCTCTTACGTGCAAGTAGTCCAAAATTAATCCTATATCATAAATCACAAAGTATTCTACTCAGCTACAGCTTATCGTGCAGGTTAGTGTGCGTTCTGCTTTGTCTGTACAAGCAGAACAGAGAAATTGTGGGACTCTTTTTCCCTTGTTTGTCTACGTGTAAATCTCTGTTATGATAGTTGTGTATTTATCTTTGATTTTCAAAATTTATCCTGCCACAGAATTTTAACAGCGTGTTGTGCCTTTCAAATGGTAAGTCCATGCAGGTTGTCTGAAGTTTGAAAATTATTTTATCCACTCGCTTTTACACAGTGGCTTTTTAGAGATCACTTCTTCAGCACATTACTTATCCTAAATTCAAATCCTGTATACTCTTGTTTTCCAGATCTGGGAATGTTAAAGATGGTTCTCTGGTGGCCTGTGCATTTTCTCCTAATGGAAATTTCTTTGTCACTGGATCATCGTGTGGTGATTTGACCATTTGGGATGATAAAATGAGATGCCTGTATAATGAAAAAGCACATGATCTTGGCGTTACCTGCTGTGATATTTCCTCACAGCCCATTTCTGGTTAGTCACTTGACTAATCAGGGGAGGAACGTGGAAGAAAAGAATTATTTTGTTTCTCTCTAGCATTTGTTTTCATATTCTTTTTGTCATCAGTCAAGATACAGATGATGTTGGGAAGAGCTGGTGGTTTAGAATATTCTGAATATTCTTAAGTAAAAGTTGTGGTCAGGTTGATGACAAGGAATCTAGGTCACCAAACAAGGTGATTAGCATTCTTGTTATAGTTTTCATTAGCTAATTATCCTGTCATGGTTCTGGAAAATGTTTGGGCAGCATCCGTAAGTGAAGCCTGTTTCCCAGGGCTGGCAAGGGTGGTAGAAGATGCGGTGCTTGATTACCACTCCCACTTTACCCCTTCATACTTCAGTTCCCCAAGGAGCAGGAGTGGGTTAAAGCGGTGCAAAGAACTGTAAACCTAATAAGCTGAGGGTTTGAGCTGAGTGCTGATGTACTTACTCATACGTTGTTATTTTCAGTGCTTCTGTTTCCCATTAATATATTTGAATTTTATCAGATGGTGATCATGGATTCAGATACTTCCAGATAGCTTCTTGTGGCCAAGATAATCAGATCAAACTCTGGCTTATTTCGTTTGCAGAATCCTTAGGTGTGTATATTGATGTTTTTTTCGTATTTTGATGTCTTTAAGTGTTTAGTGACAATTTACATCTAGGACCAAATCTGTCCTGCTGTTGCAGATTCACAGCTGAACTAACCACAAGTGAAAAGTTTTCTTCTAATTGTTTGGCAGGAGAGCAGCTGAGGCAGGCAGCACTTTGTGACGTTGGACCTGGAGATTTTAGTTAGTGATCTGTTTATCAAGAATTGTAAAAGTAAAGATTAAAAAAAAATAATAATAAATCCGCAGTTCCCTCAAACGTATTGTTATGATCAACATATGGTTTTAATTAACATTTTTATCTTTTGGTAAGCAGTAACATTTCCTCTGTGGCCTTTGGGCAGGTTGATAGGTTGAAACCTCTTGATCTGTCAGGCCAGGGAGAGGTTTCCTTTCACCTTTCAGTAGAGAAATGCAAACAGTGTTGGCTCCTGCTGGAACTGCCACGTAGATGTGTGACTGCTGTAGGGAGTCCAGGCAGATAATCTCTTGTATATAGAAGCCTGCAAGGATAATATTGTGTGTCTAGATACACGTTTGATTATCTAAAACACTGATAGACATGCTAAGACTACAAAGTGAGGAAGTCAAGAGGTATTAAAATTGTCTCTTTGATCTTTTATCCCCGTTTTTGTAGACAGTATGTCACAGAGTCAGATCTTTGGTGCAGCTTTACATTTCTATAAGCAGCTTGTCTTACGCCTTGTCAAAGATGTCTATATGTAATAATTTACTTTTTAGGTGTTGAATTAAAACATAAATGCACATTGAATGGACATTCTGCCCCAGTTCTGGCTTGTGCGTTTTCCTGTGATGGGCAGATGTTGGTTTCAGGGTAAGCAGTGTCTTCTACTTGCTTAGATTTCATGCAGACGGCTGCCCAGGTTCACACTTGCTGTTGTAAAGCAGGAAGTTTAATAGAGCTGGAGATTTCAAAATAACATTTTCAATAATTAAGGGTTAGATCTGTGACCTCTAGAATTATTGAAGAGTCTTTCCATTGGTCTGTGGTTGTGGGTGATTGAGTTTGAAATCTAGGGTGTTGCAAGCTCTGTTCTCTTGAGCACTGTGATGAGATTTATGATTTCCTGGGCTTGGGGCATTTATGCAGAATTGATGTGGATATTCTAGCATCTATTAAATATACAAATCTGCGTGGCAGTCTTGTCGTCTCTTTGGGACACCATTTAGAATTTCCTTCTCACTCACCTGCTTTCAGGAACTATTTAGAAAGCTAAATATCTTGAGATTTTTGTCTTTGATAGGTTTGGTTGGAATTAAAAATTCCCTCACTGGTCCACACTCAGAGTATGGCAACATAAGTCTTTTCACCAGAAAAAGTTCATGATTGAGATAACTATAGACCTGTGATTTTTGATGTCACATGACTGTGCTTTTATTTTGCACTTCCCATGGGAAGAGCTTCATCGCTGTCTTAAGTGGCAACTTAAAGTAACAAAATGATTCAACTCTAAATTTTAATTGTCCTTTTTATGAAGACTTTCTAAACTGAAATGGAAAAACGGGTGCCTTGCAAAGGAAAAAGAAAAGGCTAGAAATCCAGCAAATAAACTTAAAACTGCCCAGAGCCCAGGAGACAACAGCTTGCTTTGACATTCTGCTTTCTGTTGGCTCCAAGGGAGCCTTTTTCAGTGTGTGAGGTTGCTTATGAATGTTTGTGGTCTAGAGTTGTTTTGCTTTCCATTCGGCACACTGTTACTGCTCCTGCTGCTGCTTATCCTGTCACAAGTGGCATGTCTGTCCCATGAAGTCTCTCAGGAGCCGCTGCTGTCGTGGCAAACAGCAGTTTGTGTTCTGTGAAATATTGTGTGTCCTGATTGCATTGCATACTTTGTCATGTGTGTTGTGTTGCAGCCCTTCCTCTGGCTTGCTTTGCAAATGAAGACGTTTCAAAACTAAATAGAAGTGCTGAGAGTAGGTCCCAGGGAGCCAGGTTCTGTGCGTCTGCTTTAGGAGACTGCTCGCAAAGGAGAGGCACTGGGGAGAGTGGGAGTGGGGCCAGTTTGTATAAGCTCTGTGCAAACACTGTGCCAGCAATTCTCATGGAAGTGCCGAGATTTTAGCTCCTGTTTTTCACAGTGTGCTGGAGGTCCAGCTAATCCCTGGTGTTGTTTCAAGGTGGACATGGGTAGAGGGGGTTTAGATATCTCAGCTTTTCATAAAGTGGTGTTAAGACATCTGATTGCTCTGATTTTGTGGGAAAGTTTATTGTTCTTCTGCTTCTTAATTAAAAACAGTTTCCTTTTTCTTCTCTGCATCATTTTAATGTTGATGTGTGTTTTTTTCTTTAAAGGTCTGTGGACAAATGTGTCATAATATATGAAACTGTAAGTACAGCACAGTGCAAGATCATTCACTGGATTGTTGCCTTTAAATGTCAGTGCTGTCTCTGCAGTGTCTTACCAACATTAAGAAATCTTGAAGAATAGAAACTGCATAAGCCCAAAATATTTACTGTGCGTTGTCATCTTCCAAGAGGCAGTATTTTTCCTTGTTTTGAAAGAATGAGTACAAATGAATGAACATTCTTTTCATTGTTTAAGGTGCTAAGTCACAAATACTCTTTTTCAGATTACTGGCAATACCCTCCATACCTTGTCTCAGCATACCAGGTAAGAATTCAGTAGGATTATTCTGTTTTATTGTTAATAAGTAAAAGAAATAGCATCCTTTCCTTGTGAATCTTCACACATTTATTTTCCCTCGTAGATACGTTACAACTTGTGCCTTTGCACCATCTAGTCCCTTACTTGCCACAGGCTCAATGGATAAAACTGTGAGCATTTGGCAGCTTGACCTTAAGCCACCCTGTGCAGGTTAGTGTGTGAACTGTTGGTCATCTGTGCTTTCAATTTAAAGCACGATACTGTTGGACACCTTCTGCAGCTCCACTTTTTCTTACATGTGGTTAGTGTGTAGCCTCAGGGTTATGTGCAGGTTATTTATCTTTTCTCTGGAGTGGTCTTATTAATGTCCTACAGAGGTGTCCTCTTTTGTTTTTTAAGGAAAAGATATACTACAGGTATTTTAATTTTATTAATATGCTGTATCTTCTTTTCTGATATTCGCCATTTCTTACTGTCTGGACAGCATTTAAGAAATGAATATTATTCCCAGAACACTGAGAGATTGTTTTGAACAGGTATCATTGGCAATGACTTAAACAGAAAATATGCTAATTGCAAAATATGCTGATTACAACAAGAAATACAGCTTAGCAGTTGGTACAGGTGGAAAAACCAGGATAATTAATGTCACAAAATATATTAGCACCTAAAGTATGTTGAACAAGAGTACATGGATCTTTGTTCAAAGCACAAGAATAAGCCTGGATTTGGGTCTGCTTTTCTAGGGAGGTGTGAGACTTGGTTTCAGTGTCTGCTGACGATTTTGTCGTTTAGTTCAGGTGAGATTCCAACAGAGGTGTAGGCATCTGAGGGATTAAATCCTCAAACTTTGAAAATGAACACACAGGGTTGGTTGCTGCCACTGCCCTTAGAACTGGAGGGTTTTCATTGTTGTTGGGGGGGGGGGGGGGGGGTTGAACGGATTTTTTTTTTAAACTGTCTTTTATCTTTCCTTTCCAAAGGAAATCCTGTAGAAAATGAATCCAAGGTGGCTGTTGAGGACTGGTCAGAGGACGATGTTTCAGCCTGGCTTCATGCACAAGGCTTGGCAGACTTTGTTGGGCTTTTCAAAATTAATAACATTGATGGCAAGGAACTACTGAATCTTACTAAAGAAAGCCTGGCTAATGAGTTAAAAATTGGTAAGCGTATAGAAATCCAAAGAGTTTTTAATCTTTAGAGTACATGTGAAATGTTGGAATGAAAGCGAGTTAGGAGTTCCATGTATTGATTTATTTTTTTTTCCCCTGAAATGCATTTTTATTTCATTTCCAAGTCTGATAAAAATGCCTAATGTCACGTTATCCACAATACTCTTCGTGTGTGTGTTTCTGCTTGTTTATACCTAAAATGCACTTCCCCCAACACCGCTGGGTTACGTGGCCTTGCCTGCTTTGGTTTCTATTTCACTTTTTAGAGCTTGTATCGTTAAACTGTGGAAAAGGGAATTTCAGCTTCTGTGTAAACTAAATGATTCTGACTTAGGAAAAACTATAAAGTACCCTGTTTACCAATCACTCTGCAGAAGTGCCACGTTTATAACACTACGTGATCAATTCCCCTGAACTTAGCAGTGAAATTCTTCAGCGTACTGTTACCCTAATAGAAAAACACAAGGTGTGTTTTAGTTTAAGGTGTATTTTGGAGCTGAAGCATTTGATGTTGACCATTTGATGTTGCCATGTAGTGAGGATCATGCAAAGCTTGCCAGGCTCAGGCACTGTAATTTACCAGGTGTCCTGGTAAATACATTGTTCTGTCACTTTATTGCAAAACTGTGATTACATTTTAGGAGGAATCACAAGGAAGTGCCATATTAGTAACGATTCCACGGCAGTGATTCTGAAATAAGAAATTTAAGTACTACACTGGAACTTTCTGAATATACGTTCTTTATTCACTTTCATGGTTGGCTTTAGGTGTAAATTAGGTGCTGGTATGTTTGCCAAAGTGAGATCAAGAATAGCAAAAGGCTGCTATGAGTCAAGAAACCTTTTAAAAAGCGACTATATTTGTGGCTTGAAATTAGTTCTTTACCCTGTGCCAGCTGCTTTTGGTTTGGGTCTTGCCATTTTATGGCTTGTATTAAATGTCAAACAACATTTATATCAATTTAAATGTCTTAAGCTTTCAAAATTGTGTCAGGATTTTAAAGTCATTTTTTCCAAGACTAAACCTAAAAGCCATTCTAAGATATTTTTGATGAGCTTTTTCGGGGTTCCTCTGGCAGGATAGTGCTTTTATTATTTTTTGAAAGTCCAGCCCAGTGGGGAAGCTGAGCACTCAGTGGTGTGGTGGAGTGTGAAAGGCAGAGTGAGCAGCGAGCGGTGACTGGGACGGGCTGTGGAGGAGCTGGCGGCAGCGCTGCCGGGGGCGGGGGCTGCAGATTTTGCTGTCCTGGGTGGGGTGATGAGGTGGAGCTGAGCTGATTAATGCCAGACCTGATCTCTGTGTTGTCCACTTGTCAGAGTCCCTGGGCCTGCGCAGTAAAGTTCTCCAGAAGATTGAGGAACTGAGGAGGAAAACGATCTCTGATTCCGTTACCATCCCTGATGAGTTTTTATGTCCTATAACAAGGGAGCTTATGCAGGATCCTGTCATTGCAGCAGGTACGTCTTTAAGTGACCTTGCCTAAAATGAGTTACTTGAGCTACACAAGAAGCAGCAGCTGTTACGTAGTTAAAACATTTGGTTTGTAGTTCTAATCTTGGAGGCAGGGAAGGAGGCCTATGATCATCAAAAGAGCAGGATTTGGGTGGGTTTTTAATGCTCTCTAAACAGTGACAAACTTCATAGAGTTTTGAGGCACCAGGCCAGGCTTTTGAGCATTAAAGCTTTAAAAATACAAGAACATCTGCTAATGGCTGGAGGGGTGAGCCCTGCACCTGACAGGGCTTGAGCTTCCACACGACAGCAAGAGGACAGCTTTGCACAGCCAGTTTTTTAAATACAATTTTGAAATAAGGGTGCCTAGATTCAGAGCAGGATAATTCTGTCAAAAAATTGAAAATTACTGCTGGTCACTATTCCTGTGTATATTACAAAATCAAATAGGCATTTTTAAGAGAAACTGCTGACCTTCTAAAATAAAACGTTCACAGCACGTGTGCTCAATTATAGTATGTACTGTGCAATGAGCAGTGCCCGTGTGCCGTTGAGTGGTCGTGTGAGACACTGTCCTGGAAGGGGATTCCTCTGCCCAGGGCACAGGGTGGGTGGACGTGGAGGCTGCACCTGCTCGAGTTGTGTAGAGGTCGATGAATAGGAACAGGAATGTGGGTGATGAATAGGAACAGGAACAGAAATGTGGGCGACGGGTTTGTGGCAAACCAGGTGAGGGGAGTTCAGGAACGTCTGTGTTCAGTGTCCAGCTGCGTCCATCTGGAAATCCTGACCCCCTTGTGTCCCTTTTACACTGCAAGAGCTAAAACCTGTGTGGTGTCCCAGTGCAGCTGTAACACGGGTTTCTGTGATGGTTCCTTTGTAGATGGCTATTCCTATGAGAAGGAAGCAATGGAAAACTGGATCAGCAATAGAAGACGATCCAGTCCCATGACAAACCTTCCCCTCCACTCTCTGGTGCTGACTCCAAACCGGACACTGAAAATGGCCATCACTCGCTGGCTGGAGACTCACCCGAAATAGATGAACCACTTCCTTTTCAGCTTGCTAAAATTCACTGACATTTTATTTACGTAGCTAAAGGAGATAACTGTATCAGAAAGGGGAGAAAAAGGCATTTCTTTTCTAATCAGCGGCTGTCATGTAAATGCTTGTTAGAAAGGAAGCTAATCGATAATTTTACTTTCTGGTATTTCTGTTTAAGCAAAGAAGTATCAGATGCACAGTTTTTCAAATAAAGTTTCTTTAAATTTTCACTACGAGTTTTTGAGTCTTGGATCTTTCCAAGTTAGCCTTTCAGAAGAGAAGAAATAGCCAAGCATATAATCTGTATGTCTTCCTCTAATTTAAACAACAAAGATGGGTCTTTTTTCTCTGTTCCCTACTGCTGAACATGGACCTGGAAAAGTTGGGAGAGTTTCTCCTGTCACCACCCAATGACGCCATCTCATCCCTCAGGTATATTAATAGTCTTTATTTCGTATGGAAAAAATACAGTAGCTGTGCAAAAATAGAACTACAGGACAAGACTAATATAGGACTTGTACAAAATATCAAAGGAACAGTAAACAATAAATAAGCTAAAGCATAATGATGCAAACTCAAACAGAATTTGTAGAGCTGGGTACAGCTGTTTACAAGGTACATAGAACACTGTGTACAAACAAGACTCTGAAGCTGAGCACCCCAACCTCCTTCACTCACAGGAATGTCACTACATCTGTTTATTTTTCAGAACGTTCTTGCAAATATAAAACCTCATTTCCTCCGAGAAACTTCCCAGCTTCATCCTGCACATACATTTTTCCTCAAACTTTCATCTTCACTCCCTCAATTTCCTGGGTTTCCCATAACACCACTTACTCAACATTTAACTGCGGTACCATTTCCACGAATAAACAATAAATCATTTTCCTTTAAAATAGCACCCAAAAGGTGATTAGATAAACTATATAAAGTGCGCTTATTGTTAATATGCCATAATATTGTGTTCTTCAGTGCAATAACCAATATGGTCAAAGCCTTTCAATACACATGCAAATGTCACTGTTTATTTTACTCGATTTCTTCTAGTTACTAAAAATAGTTATATTTACATGTCAGAACATGGCCGCTTATAGTTTGCTCATACACAAATTATTTATGCTTCCTAAATGTACATCATGCAACCCAAATTAGAGCCCACTAGAAAAGTGATAAAATACTATCTTTGATTTAAAAAAAACCTGCATACATATACAGATCGGAGTAGGGCGCAGCAGATACCTTCTTAACACTGGTTTGAGAAGTAAGCACTTAAGCATTATAGAGGCACAATTCTTACGTAAGTGGTGAGATGTAATATAACCAAAAGCCAAGAACTAAAGCCCTATGTAAAAGGAAAAGTCTTATTTAATGGGAAAAATGTAATGGAACGGGTTTCTCTGCTCGAGGTCCTAGCTTGGTGGATTGATGATCCCAGTTGACTCCTCCTACACCCGTTTGCTATTCCAGTTACTGCACCTGTCCTGTGGTGGGAGGAGCAGTTTAAAGTGGTTGTGTCCCATGAAGTACTGGCCCACCAGCACTGCTTGCTCGAGTGCAGGCGTGAGCAGCCAGCCGGTGCTTTGCATGGAATTAACAGCCGGTGAGGTGATGAACTCAGCTCTGTAACCCTGTGATTGCACAAAGCAGAATTTACACATTGGATTCAATGAATGATCGCTTTGGTTTGGCAGCCGTGAGGTGGCTCAGGTGGCCCTCCCCAGCCCTGGGAGGCTGCTGGGCTGGTACCGTGTCTGGGTAGGGCTGTGCAGCTTGGCTCTGGGCTCTGCTGGCCGTGGGTATTTGGCACTTCAGCTCCTCGTGCTCTTTCGCCTGCACACCGTTCTGGTTGCTCTCTCCAGGGGCAGCACCAGTAGAGGACATTTTAGTTTGGTAGTGTCTGCCCGAGAACGGCTCCAAACTTGAGGATGGAATGCCCCCAGAAGCAACATCCGATGCCTGCGAGTGCCACGTGCGGCTGGACTGGGCGCTCTGCTGCTGGAACCGCGCGGTCTTATCCATGATGCCCATGAAGGGGGTGTTGCGGGGCCTGTGGTCAGCAACAGGGCCCTGCACCTGGGTAGTGCTGGTCTCCTTGAGTCGCACGTCTGGGCCCAGCCCCTTAATGCCATCTGAAAAACTACTGGCTGAAGTTAAGCTGCTGGTCGAGGCGGCAAGAATCATACTACTGGAGGGAGAACTAGAAGAGACACCACTGGCTACAGAGCTTTGCTGCCTGGCCTCACTGAAACTCATTTGAGTAGGGGCTGGAAACCTGTCAGCAGCTTTGGACTTACTTGCAAAAGACTGGGAAGAGCTGTTCTCATTATGCTGCGCATGGGAACACGGGCTGGACACCAGCTTCTCAGCATACAGTTCAGAGCTGGGGCCTGCAGCAGCACTTCCAGATGATAATGTGCTCGTCCCATCCAAATGCTGGAGTCTGGAGTGCCGGACGGGCAAGGGGCTTTGGGGAAGATGCTGGAAAGGGGTCTTTGTAGCACCCTGACTGCTGCCCGGTTTCGATCCCGGCTGGAGGGAGCTCAGGTGCTGATTCGTTTTTACGATCTGTGCCTGCTTTGTTGGCTGCATGATCAGGCCTGGCTCTCTCAAATACTTGTTGCTTGCTCTGCTCTGAGGGGACGCGGCTCTCGCCTTCTGCTGAACACCTTCCTGAAGGGTCCTGCTGTATGATGGAGCAGCCAAGGGACGTTGCAGCCTTTGTGGAGCGGAAACAGATTCATCGGGGCGTGGCAGTTCATCCTCCCTGGCTTGAAGAGCAAAATTATCATTCACACCTTGTGCAACGCCCTCCTCCTCGTTATCGGAGGTGTGAATTTGCTGTGGAGATTGATGCTTCTGTTGCTGTGTTCTCTGGAACTGTTTGCACTCCTCTTCCACTCGAGCCAGCAGCCGCTTTATCTCCTGATTGCTGGGACACAGCTGTGTGGCTTCACGCAGGTCAGCAAGAGCAGCCAGTAGCTTTCTGGTTAGGGAACAAAAAAAGGAGCAAACTTAATAAAAACCTGGGGCAAATCTGAGTCCCTGTGTTGCCTACAACTAATCCACCTGTGCCACCTTCAAATATGCTGATCTACCATCGCCTGCTGCAGGTGCTGACAATAAAAGAACTGGATGTTCTCCAACCCAGGGAATTCTTTCCTGTGGTGGAAGCACAGCCCCAGCCCTTCAGCCCCTTGTACCGTAACAGCTTTGTCAGGAGGGCAGCAGAACTCTGCTGCTGACACTGGGAACTGACACTTTATCAGCCCTTCACTGTTGTCTCTAGTGGGTAACTAGCTGAATGCTGCTTCAAAACCCTTTAATGTTCTGTTTAGAAAAGATGTGGTGCCTTTTCCACCTTGAAGAGATGGTGTCTTCTCTTGCCCCTTGTTTTGTCTTGACTTGCTAATGATTCAACATATCCTGTCCTATAACAGCACCCTGTTGTTCTTGGTAATAAATAATGCAGCACTGGAGCTTGGTGGCGTGCTGCTGACAACATTCTGCTGAGTCACGTGCAGTAGCAGGCCCATTCCCCCCCTACACCTCTTAAAATAATCCCTCTTCATATCGATTTGTTACTTTCTGGACCGCCTAACAATTTCCTGAATGAGTGTTTAACATCTCATTGGCTTTAAATGATATAGGGACTTAATACGATGGAAAGCTCACAAGGAAAAATAACTTTTTCTTTGCACGTTCCAAATACAACTAGTGGGAAAGGAAGAGGGTTACTGGAAGTGCTGGGAAGTAAAGAAAACCAGTGCAGGAAGATGACTCAGTACCTGCTGTTCCTCTTGGCTCTTGCTCTGGCGTAATAGGCTTCGTAAGACTTAGGTTTCAGATCCAGTGCTTTGGTAGCAAACTCTTCAGCCATGCCAAAGTCCTGGCAATTTAAACAAACACATGCGCTCGTTACGCACTGACAATACTGGGAAGCTCATTAGTCATGGTGTTGCTACAGATGAGCAGAGCTTGTGCAGCACAGAGTCACCTCCATCTGTGAGCAAGAGCTGCTGCTTTCAAAGGCACGGCCCTCATCTTGCTAACCTTGTGGCTCACGGCTAAGGGAAACTGACTCCAAGGCAGCTAAAAAGCAATGTTAATACAGGCAAGACGTAGGTATTGTCAATCCAGAGGTTAAAATGCCAGAAGAGGCACAGTAGAACCAAGTCTGAGATTCCCAGTGCCAGAGAGGAAGCACTAACAGCAAGAGCTTACGTTTGTTTTCCGGCGACATCGAGATAAATTCAGGTATAATGAAACCCTCAGCTCATTGAATGCTTTCATTTCTTCTCCAAATCCTTCCCTCGGAAACTTCCTCAAGGCGTATTGGTAGCGCTGAGCTGCCTCCTTCATCTTACCTTTCTGCAAAGGGAGGGAACAAGAGCCTTTTCTCAAACTCTTCCTACTGCAATACTGTGGCAAAAAAAGCACCATTATCTTTGACATCTACCAACAGGTGCTGTTCGAGTAGAAAACACAGAGCCAGGTTTTTAAATAATAAATATATAAGGTATGAATTACACTTACATACAGACACAATGAGAGAACTTGCACCTTAACTAGAGTGCTCAGCCTTTTAGTGGTATTGCCCAGGGTAGTATTTGCATTAATAGATTCTACTTGTACCAGAAAAACTGATGTATGACACAATTCATGCATTCTTTCTTTCTTTCTTTTAAACAGAGCAGTCAGGTATCTGATGGTGTAGCTGATTAAAATGCTAAGGCCTTGATGCCTCTGGTAGAGCACACCCTTAACCCAGAATGGTGTCTCTGTGCTGAGGGGTGAGGGTCCACAGCTCTGGCCATGGTCTGGGGCCATCACTACAACACCTGAACATGAGCCCAGCGACTGACAGACCCACTGAGGTGTCCCAGCTGTGAGCAGCTGGGGGACTGAGCCTCTGAATTTAGAGTAGTCAAAGGTCAGAGCTGTCACTTTGCTCACTATATATTTAAATAGCCCACCAAAGAACATTAGCCTGAAGACGAGGATATGCCTAAATGTCACTTAATTAATTCAACGAGGCACTTTCCAGGGAGCTCCTTACAGTCTGAGCTGCTCTGAAGAAGCAACTGACTGCTCCCAATGTTCACAGAGCGCTGCTCAACAGAAAGAAAATGTACTTATCCACTTTCATTTACATATGTATGTATTTATTTTACACAGGAGTTCTCTACGACTCTTTCCCAGGGTTCTCAGGCTTTCTTGGCCTCATTCACAACACGAGAGGCTGTGCAAGTGCACATCTTGTCTGAACAGGAAAGGAGGTGTAAAGACCTTTCATCTACCTTCAGACAGAAGCCCAGTTATAATGTTCTGCTATCAGTAAAAATAAAAAATCCACCTACTTTGTACAGTGTGTTTCCTTCCTCCATCAGCTTCTGCAGCAGAATAAGGAGAATATCGGGTTTTGAGGTGGCCATTGCCCATGCTGCGTTTCCTGCAAGTTAAATTTTAAGGATCTCTGACAAAAGGGAAAAAAGTGTGTTTCTGATACCTGTTCACGCTAGAAGGCCTAATCCTACTTCAGGAGATGTTCCACTGAACTATTATTATTATTACTGTGTGCACGTATACTTAAAATACATATATATCCTTACCCACCCCACAGAGACAGCAGCCAGATATTCATCATTAATTAAATCATTTCACCCCTGGTCTAAAGCCAGTATAAGCCAGTAGGAAAGAGATGGTAAATTTCAGCCCTAAGTGAGGATCTGTATTTGATAACATTTAGTACCCAAATAATAATAAATGATGATTTAAAGGTACCACAGATTGAATAACTATCATGTACACATCTGCACTGTCTACTTCTCTGCTCATGACTCAGACATATATTTTTTGCCCATGCTTTGCAAAGACATGCAATTCTACTATTTATGAAAGGAATGTTATTTAAATGTAAAGCTTCTTAATCTAAATCATTAATAGTGTCAGAATTATGTATCACTAATACTGTAATCAGCATTTTCTTGTTTATCATGACAGAGCAGCCACGTAAAGACTGACTCCTCCAGAGCTCCTCATCAACACACATCAAAGAAAGGCACAGAATAAACCCACAAGCATCCCCCACTTCTGAAGTGAGTGTCTGCCTCTAAAGGAAAGATCGATTTCTCTTGAGTGGGCATCTGCAAACCACAAAACCTCCAGAGACCTAGCGGGCATTTCAACAGTGATCTATTTAGAGAAGTGAGAGCAGCTCTAGCAGAGCAGCTCTCGGGGTGTCTCTCTGGAGCACGGGACAGTTGCACTGACCGAGCTTGGCTCCCTTCCTCAGCAGCATCACCACCACGGCCGCGTTGCGGCAGCCGATGGCTCTGTCCAGCGGCCGCATCCCGCTGTGGTCCACGTGCTCGATCATCGCTCCCTTCTCTACCAAATACTGCACCTGGGGAAAGACACAAGAGGAGCCTTGAGACGCCGTTTAGGGTAGGAGAGGCAGAGCAGTGACATACGTCAGCTACCACCTAACCTTCCTTGAACTCTGGGTGTATATACACCTGCACCGCCATCAGGATGCTCGCAGTGGCTCGCCCTGGCTGCTTCCTCAAGTTTCCTTTCTGTTGTGGTTGGCAATATTTTTTTCTAAGCTTTGTTTTATATGATGAAAACTCAATACACACTCAGTTTTTCGGCTGTTAGCTCTACTTACAATATCAGCATCTCCATAAAAAGCTGCCAGGTCTAGGGGCGTTCGCCCGTTCTTGTCTGTCTGATCAGTTGTGGCACCTTTCTCAACCAAACACTGAACCACTTCCCTGTGGCCCTTCAGACACGCCCAGCTCAACGCTGTCAGTCCTTCTTTGTCCAGAGATGAAATGGCTGCACCTGTAAAATGAAAATTAACCTTGTTATGAAGAAGGCCTGCTTAATCAGCAACATCACCCAGCTCACACAGACGCAGTCCCTGGCACAGCTCTGCAGCCTTGAACCACTGTTTATTTTACCTTCAGAAAGCAGGAATTCCACTGTGCTCAAATGTCCTTCACAAGAAGCCACCATAAGTGGAGTTCGGCCTTGCTTGTCACTTAGATTCACATCAGACCCGTGCTCCACTAGAAGTTTAGCAATCTGAAATAGAAAATTACAGTTTAAAAATAAATGGGCAGATTTAATTGTTAGCCATAACAGCACGGACTTTGAAAGAAGACGACTAAGGTGTTTACAGCAATCACAGAGATCTTGCACAACTCAGGTCCTAACTGTTCCCAGTTCAGGGTGTTCTCCTGACAGGAGTGGCCAGCACAAGGAAGGCTCCTGACCCTAGGGTTCTCTCTCCATTAATACAGAAGAAGTATAAAGGATCTGAAATCGCCTCTGTTCTTGATCTAGGAAATAAAATATTTCAACTCTCCTGTATTATTTTTCAGGTTAACCTTGCAACTAAGATGCCATGCAGCCGATGTACCTTCTAATCCTTTGTATCACTTTAAATAACTTTAAAAGTGAGCTTCTGAAGACGCCCCTTTGAAGCTGATGTAAATGCATGTTAGTTTGATCTATGACAGGACTGGAGATGGGAGGACTCCATGAGCCAGCAATGTGCCCTTGTGGCCAAGAAGGCCAATGGCATCCTGGGGTGTATTAGAAGGGGGGTGGTTAGTAGGTCGAGAGAGGTTCTCCTGCCCCTCTACTCTGCCCTGGTGAGACCTCATCTGGAATATTGTGTCCAGTTCTGGGCCCCTCAGTTCAAGAAGGACAGGGAACTGCTGGAGAGAGTCCAGTGTAGGGCTACAAAGATGATTAAGGGAGTGGAGCATCTCCCTTATGAGGAAAGGCTGAGGGAGCTGGGGCTCTTTAGCTTGCAGAAGAGGAGACTGAGGGGAGACCTCATTAATGTTTATAAATATATAAAGGGGGAGTGTCACGAAGATGGAGCCAGGCTCTTCTCGGTGACAAACAATGATAAGACAAGGGGTAATGGGTACAAACTGGAACACAGGAGGTTCCACTTAAATATGAGAAGAAACTTCTTCTCAGTGAGGGTAACAGGACACTGGAACGGGCTGCCCAGGGAGGTTGTGGAGTCTCCTTCTCTGGAGATATTCAAAACCCGTCTGGACATGTTCCTGTGTAACCTCATCTAGGTGATCCTGCTCCGGCAGGGGGATTGGACTAGATGATCTTTTGAGGTCCCTTCCAATCCCTGACATTCTGTGATTCTGTGACTCAAGGCCCACCCCCAAGGGAGCCCATTCAGGTGTCAGACCTGGCAGTGCCCCTGGCGCACGGCACAGAGCAGTGGTGGGATCCCCCTCCTGTTGGGTCTCCTCACGGCTGCCCCGCGCTCCAGGAGTAGCTCGCACACGTCCAGCTTCCCTCGTCCTGCAGCAGCTGTGAGGGCTGAAGAAAGCAGTTTATCAGCATCACCTCTTGGCTGTTTCACCACATGCACATAATGGGAGTGTTACTGAAGCCCCAGTTTTTTTCAGCTCAGCTGCTCTGTAAGATTTTCGTAACTATTTTCAGACTCAAATGACTTAGAATCAGGTTAACTCAATGAGCCACACACACTCTCTGGTAAATAAAAAGATGGTTCTCAAACGTAACAACTGTTTTGTGTGCATGGCTTGTAGGTTAAAAGGAATCTATGAAAATTCTGGATAAACCCACCAGCCTGAGGCGGTTCTAGTTCCTTTTTCATTAATCCTTTTTTTCACGACAAGAAAGCTTCATCTCTTTCCATCAGGCCCTTCCCAAAGATGCAGATGATGAATCTGGGATTCAACAAAGGGAGTGGAACTCAAGCTCCAGGAAGCACCGTTCATTTGATCCCAAGCAGCGATGTCTCTCCAAACTGTGATATCTCCATCTCTGCAGGACAATTTAGCTTCATTCTGCACTAGTTAAAATTGTTTTCCCTGTTTTTCATGGTGAAAACCACAGTAGGTTATCACTCGCTAGTTCCAGCTCCTATGTGTTCACCCTTGCTCTGGACTTCAAGGGATGACTGCACAATTTCCAGTACACGGGAGACACCGACATTCCAGTGCACCTCAAGAATCCTTCTGTTAACCGAGCAGTGCACGTTGCCAAGAGTGAGTGCTCTTGACCTCCAGCTGAAATGCAGCTTTCCAACAGATAGACTTTCACAAGGTACAAATTCCTGCACATCTATGCTCACAATCTATGGCTCATGAGAAAGCAGGTGACTGCCACACACTAATACTTACTGACTCGGTACCATGAGGCTGAAGTTTAAACCTGCAACTTGCCACCTTCTCCTACAGCTTATTATACTGCTTACACTGTGACACTCATTGAAGCTTGAAAATAAAATATCTTCCCCATTGTGATGTTCCCCCTCTTCCACTTCGCTTGCATCAACTCATTGTGTGTTTTAAATGGAGCTTGAAATTAAAATGTTCTTTTTGCTGTTGCTTGTGCCGAAGTGTCATCAGCAACGTTAACACCGTCTGGAAAACGGGCTCACGTGCTAAGTGCTGCACAGACCAGCAAAGGCCTCTCCATTTCCCAAATCCTAATACCAGCCATTTTCCAGTAAGAAGTGGGTCAAATTGTGAATTTCCTGTTACTCATCTTTCAGCATTTTCAAACATGACAAAGCAGAATTTTGAGAGCTCCAGTGCATGCTGAAAGTAAATGAAATTACAAACACTGCAGGAAGCAGTAAATTAGTTTTTTTTTTTTTTTTTAACAATAACAACCATATCTAACCCGTCCACACCTCACTCACTGACACTTCACTATGCGACAGTTACAAAAACTGTTTAGAACAGTTGTTTGGAAAGCAACTGTTATAGATATCAACATCAAAGGCTGAACAAACAATCTCCCTCAAAAACTTCACGTTTTGTTCTGTCAGTACCAGCATTTTAGCTCACGGTGTAACCAACACCACAGCCACAATATAACTCCCTACATGTTATCCAGGTATAAGATGACTACACGATTCCCCCCGTCACTTTAAACACCACCAGGACTAAAGCCTGCTCAGGAATTCCAACTATTCTACTCAAAAGGATCACCTCTGATCTGCCTAAGAGTACCCTGCAAAAGTCAAGAGCAGCCAGAATTATGCTATTCTCTATCGCTTTTACCAGGCAGTAAGTAATGCTCCAAATTAGCTAATCTGTATAGAACATGTGAGGCTGGAAAAACATCTCAGAGATGTCTTTAACCTAAGATCATCTCTTCTAAGCAAGACAGTAATGTGGAGCTTGAAAAGGGTAACCTAAGGAAATTTACAAAACAGGCTTAGAAGTCTCCCACCCCTGCATCTTCTTGTGTCGTATGTGATGTGACTTCTTATCTGCTCCACTTCAATTTGCCTTGAACCTGCACTTTATACAGACGTGGCCTTCAGCTGCATTAATGGGATAAAATCCTGGGACCCTGTTGAGCTGAGTCTTAAAACTGCCCAATGTAGGGGAATCCAGCACTTCCCTTGGGAGACTATTCCAACGTGTAATTGTTTGATTTAGAAACAGATGTATGCTTTGTGGGATTCACTGGGTTTGCACCACAAGTTCTGTACATGCAGAAGAATACAGAACATTTGCTTCTCAGTGTGTGAAGGGGCTACTGACACTCACTAGAAGAGGCTGTTTTCCCACCGCTGGTGCAATCTCAGCTGTTTAAATGAAATTGAGCTGCTACCCCTATGGCTAAACAGGAAAAACAGCTGCAGGCTGCACAGTTCACAGTCTGCCTTTAAAAAAAAAAAGGGGCATTTCCCATACATCCAAAGGCACGTCTTTTCATCCACTGCCAAATTAGGACAAACGAGGCAATTGCCTGGCAATTCCTAACACAAATGAGATTAAAAAAAAAACCAACAAGAAAGTTCTCAAAGAGATAATCCTATGAAATTCTACACTGAAGCTTGAAGCACTCTATTTCCACAGACAATGTTCGATTTAATTACAAAGCGATTCACAATAATTTTAATATGAAATAAGTGTTCAATAAGTGAAATGAGTAGATTTAGTAAGTTAAAAAGCCTATACTTATAAGCTGCATTTTATTATTATTAGAACCGGTATTTCCCTATGACTTCTATCACAGAAAATTAAATTAAAAAAAAAAACCAAAATGAAAAACTCTTACTTCTTAAATGAGCAACTCTAACTATGGTAAACACGAGCAAGGCAATACCTGTTTCTCCCCACAAGGCATCGGTCTCATTGATGTCTAGTTCGTGGTCCTTTTCGATTGTCAAGAGGTAACAAACCACCTGTCAAAACAGTTCCCAGAGCTGGAGTCAGTCCCAAGAGCCACCAGCACTTGCCAGATAGAGCAACGGGCAGAGGATTTGAAACAAGGGGGGTGCTTTTCCCTTAATGCGTGTGAATCCAAAATTAATATTGCTCATAATCCGTCACAGCAAGTGCAGTGTGATTTTTAGTATGACTTGGAGAGGGGACTGAACGTTTTTGAGAGCAGTTTAAAAAGGGCCAGTGCCCTTCTGTTAATTGGTTCAGGGTATTTTACATGACTATGATTTAATGAGCTCCTCTGTGACCTACATACACCAGAATAATCAAGACAAACAAACAATGCCAAAAATAAAATCAAAGCATCCCAGTTCAGCGAGGAAATTCCATACTAAGACAAGGGAGGAAATAAGATAATATTTATGTATGGAAAACCCTAATACTCAAAATGCTAGAAGATAACTTATTTAAAATTCATGAAACACAGAGTTCTTTTTTCCAGCTAAGAAAAATTAAGCTTCTTATTGTCTTAAAAGTAGAGAAACATGGACATTTTCAGGTAAGAGCTAAGTATTTACGACCAGTGTGATCTATTTTGCTTCAGGAGTTGACTGGTTTCATTTAATCAGTGGATAACAAACAAGAAGTTTTATGAGAGTTGAGGAATTATACATTATTTCAGGTTAATCACAGTTCAGAATCCTTGAATTTATTTTGTGAGAGAGTGATGGCTTCTGTATTGTATAATAAATGAACTGCACACAGACGTTTCTGTCTGAAGCATGTAAATGACTTTAATGATCATGTAAACGTTAAAGATCATGAATCATGTAAACAACTTCCTTGATCTTATAGCAACTAAACAGTGATTTGAACTAAGTAAATATTGAAATGGTTGTACTGAAGAGATTTTAAGTTTCCACTGTTGGCACATCACTTACAACACACACAGAGGAAGTTCCATCGGCCTGGTGTGAGCTTTATTCAAGTATCTTTACTTACTGATCACTTTTATATGAAACCTGTGATTTATTTTCCCATGAACAGGAGACGTGCTTGTATTACCTAAAGATCTAAAGCATTTTGAGTCTTTCTTACGTGTTTATACTTTCAGTGTTGCTTCTACTGAACAGCACTATAATGCTGACAAACACTTCTTTTATCACATACATGTATGCAACCCAAATTTCTGTCGTAAGTGACATTAAGTGAAGTCTGTCACTTGGCCAGTTGAAAAGCTGAGCATGTGCAAGTATGGGCAATACAATTTGCTAGTGGAGGTGTCCTGGTGTTGCTGGGATGCAGTCCCAGGCCAGCCATGCCCCGCTGGCCATCAGCAGCCTGGGGTCAGCTGGGGCAGCTGCCCCGACTTGGCTCCAGGTGCATCCCATAACACACGTGTCATGCTCGGTATAAAGAGGAAGTTGGCTGAGCACAAGCCTCTTGTTTGAGCTTCTCCTGACCCTGCTCCTGGGGTACCTTCTTGGTTTTTGAGACCGTTGTATGTTTGCTGGGGTGAGTAAAACTCTGTTTACTTTATACTGGCGGTGGGATTAGTTTGGCTGTTTCATTAAATCGGTTTTCATTTCAATATGCGGAAAAATAGTCAACCTAAAGTAGAAACATACTAAGGTGGGTCACTGATACAGCATATCACTCTTACCACCAGAGATTCAGGACAACTTCCGAGAACAGAGAGGAAAAATAGACAGAAAATTACATATACAGAAATCCTGAAGCAAATAACATTACTGGATAATTAACTAGAGCATTTAAAACAGCTGTGAAGAATGCATACTGCTTTAAACACCAGAACTTCCAATAGTTCTGCTCTCAAACCTCTCTTAGAAAACAGCTGCAAGCACTGTTGTACAAATCTCATAAAACCAGATTTGGAAATGTTTGAACCTACCTGACAGTGTCCCATACTGGCAGCTGCTGTTAGAGCTTGTTGTAGTGCCTGGCTTTTTCTTAGTGAATTTTGTTCTTGGGAAGGAGTTTTCCAAGCAACATTGAGCAAGTACTCAAGGATATCACGGTGCCCTCTCAGTGCACTATGGACCAAAGCACACTGGCCTTTCTTGTCTACATAGTCAGCCTGCATTGGGGAAAAAATAATGTTTAAAGTCAAGCCTAGTAAAAGGTCATGGAGAGGAGAAGCTCCTGAGCACTGCAAGAGAGCAAATGTCAATCCTATCTTTAACAAGGGAGATCTGGGGAATTACAGGTCAAACAGCCTCACCTTTGCTGCTGGGGAGGTGATGGAAAAATTTATCGTGGAAACCATTTCCAAGCACGTGAAAGACAAGGTGACTGGCAGTGGTCAGCATGGGTTTACCAAGGGGAAATCATGCTTTACCATCCTGACAGCCCTCTGCAATGAGGTGACTAGCTTGGTGGGTGGGGGGAGATCTGTGGATGTGGTCTGCCTTGATTTCAGTAAGGTCTCTGGCACTGTCTCCCACAACACAGGCACGGACAAGCTGATGAAGTATGGGTTATGTAAATGCACAGGGATGTGGACCCAAACTGGTTGAAGGGGTGGGTCAGATGCTTGTGATCAGTGGCACGTGGAAAATGCTTCATGGAAGTCTGTAGATGTTCTGGACCCCTTTGCTGCCCCGCCTCAAGTCTGTGTGTGTTAATTATATACTTATATAATCAACACCAGTTTTCTTAAGCCCTTGCATGATGTTTTTGGCTGCAAACACTGCATTCCTGTGCACCAGCTTACCTTAGCACCTCTTCTGACCAGCAGTGAAACTATGTTCAAGTGACCCGCAGCAGCTGCGTAACTCAGTGCTGTCATCCCATTTTCTGAAGTTCCATCAATAGCAGCTCCAAATTCTAGTAAAAGAGTGACCACTTCTTCATGTCCAAGGTGCGACTGAACACACAGCACTGGAGCATTATTTAGCACTTCAGTCCTGTAATTCACGTTTGCTCCTGCCAAGATCAGCAGCCGACTCACCTACAATTTAATTTAGACAATTTTTCCCTCAGATTTATCTGGATTTGTTAAGAGACTTTAACACCTTAATTCAGGTACTCATGCTAATCCCTAATTTTGATGCAGATTTTATTGGCAGACATCGACATAAGCTCAGATATAGCAATATGGAAGTTTAATCTGTTAGCAAACAGATTATTACTGAACTACGTACTTCTACATCAGAGCCAGGGTGAAACCTGCCTATCAAGGGAAACTGAATTGGAATTTAACAACAGCTTAAAGTACATAAAGACTTTTTCTAAAGGAGTTCCGTTGCAGATGCATAGTGGTGGTTATATTAACTTCAACATCCAGCAGCAGAGTCCCACCAGCAGTGGCAGATGAAGCACTGATCATACACAAATGCTTATTTCTTACCTTCACATTGGGTGTGTAGATGTTTCTCAGGGAAGCAAGGGCTGCGGACAGTCCATCTGTACTGTAACCAATCCACAGGGCTTGAAGGTGACTGGAAGAAATTCCAGTCCTTTTACTGAGACCCTAACAGAAACGATATAACAGGAAATCTCTCTATAGGATTAGAAATACCATTTACACCTACCTATAAAGAGAACTGACAATTTTGTTTGTTAGCATTACCGAGGGTTTTGTGTAAGCTTCTAACAAATTATTAAAGCAACTCAGAGGAAAATCCCCAAGATGCATTTATACAAATAGATCTTAAAACCTATTAAGCTGTAAGTTTTACCTTAAAAATGTGAGCTTTCAGTATGTGATGACCAAGCTCCATAGTTTGTTGGCGGTTTAATTTTCCCTCTTGCCGAGAAAACATGAAAGCCAGCAGAGCATGTCCATTCCTAGCAAAAGGCATTGAGAGAGAACTGCTTTTGTAGCTATACTTCTGGTAAATATCCTAACACATGTGTATGCCTCACAGCTTTGTCTGACACACACACCGCTGTGTCTAAGATTCTCTGTCCTCCAGGAAGGTAATAAAGTCAAATGCAAATCTGCAGAGTCTACAAGGTCAGTTGTACATTGTAGGCTCTGGTCAAGTCTACCTGTAAACATAACAGTTTTCACTTTGGAAAAAATTAGGTGTGCTCGTGTTCTAATATTACTCTTCCCTCTCACCAATGATTATATTCTATAAAACATAATTGCAGTTACATGAACATGACTTACTGCAGGTTCCATTTACCTTGGCTCACATAAGAAGTCAGTGTTTTCACCATCTGCTCTCCAAACGAGCCATTCCCTGAAGGAAGGATGGCAGAACATGCGGGTCTTGTCTCGTCTCTTTATCAGAAAACAGGAAAGGGCTTCCATCCTCTGGCTGAAGTCTTCCCATTGTTGCTCACCATTTACTTGGCCTGCATTAATAGCTTGGAAAATCTGGTCGTCTGTCATGGGATGCAGGGACGCCAGAGCCACGTTCAGTATGGGCAGGGCTCGCTCAAAAGCAGAGTTTGTCATGAACTTCATATTGCACTGGAGCAAGTACAGTTCTGATAGAGACACTGGAACAACCTTGTAGCTTGCACTTTTGATCACTAAGTGACCTTTTTGGAAAAGATCTAAAGTGAGTTTCAGATAGAGGTAAGATCCCAGGCTTCTCATTATCAGGTGGTTACTCACTTTCCCAATAATAGCTGCATCAGCTTTTCCATTTAAAGATATGTTGTTTATAATTTCCTGGCTGTTATTAATTCTGTACTGAATATAGGCATTCAAGTCCTCATGAATTTCTTTGTTGTCTGGAAAATTGTCCAAGGATATTGCGATAAATGGCAGTGAACTTACTATTTCCTAAGAAGGGGAGAGGGGGGGTGGGGAAAGGTAAGAAAAAAAAACAAAACCCAACAGGCATTATGGTATTTCAGCACCGAAAACTCAGCAATTCATCTTGGCTATAATTTCTCTTCTGTAATGAGTACTGGACAGACTAAAAAGAAATTCAGCGTCTCTGCAACGGCTTTGCAAATACTGTCCCCTGATAACTGCCAGAACAGTATTTCTACACTTCATAATTTTTCATAGGAAGGCCTCAAATATTTTACTGACCAAGCTCTGCAAGGCAAGAGCTATAGGAATGAGTACTTCAAAATCAAGGGAACAGAAAACCTAAGGTAAGGGTTATCCCTTCCTAAAAAGTGAAAATCCAGTATGTGACACAATTCCTGCTAATACTAGCAGGAATACACTTCAACAAGTACACACTGAAAGGAAAAATCACTATGGGCTTCTAATTTAAGTTTTAAATCATTCATTAGTCCATTTCACTCTTGAAGGCCAAGAGAACATACTCTTGACTTGGACTATCAATTCCACTAGCAGACTCAAAACAAACAAGGCCTCCAATATCACACTTGTGCACTGTAAATAAGCATGCAACAACAAAGGAAGGAAGGAGAAAAAACCCAACAGACTTTACTTTGAACTCCTCCAAACCCAGTACTTTTCATAATAATTCAGCTGCACCAATAAAAAAGATCACCTAAGTCTTTGAGGGTAAGAAAAGAAGTTAAAATGTGGTTTTACCTGGAAGCTGGTTCTTACAGTCACAATGAGCTTCAGCCAGGGAGGAAACTTACAGATTATTTTTGTCAGAAATGAAGAAAGTGTGTCACCATAATCAGGTTTATGAAACTCAGCATCATTTAAACCATCTATCAAAATTATGTAGTCTTCCTCAGGAATCTTCTGCTCTGAAATACGAAAACAAAAAGGAAAGGATGAATACAAATTCTCCTTTTAAATAACATCTTTTTATCCCCAAGTTTTGAACATCAAGAAATAAAAACACATCTTTATGCACAGCAGTAAATCTTATGGCATTTAAGCTTCGGAATTAAAAACAACATTAGGAGATATAAAAACATTGCTGTAAAACAAGAGGTGAAAGCAACCATTTACACCAGTGTTTTTACTGCACTATTATGGATCTATTGCACAACCGATTTAAAGAGTTAAAAGATTAAACAAGGCTGTTAACATAAGAGATGCATGGCTACGGGAAGAAGGCATATGTAGGTTCTTTAAGATATTAGTTAATACTGATTTTTAAGTATTGGCTATTTACTTAAAATGTATCCTTTATTGGACTTTAAGTGTGGCAAAACTGAAAAGCATCTGAAAACAAAATCCTTTAGTGCAAATATGCCAGCCTGAACTTCAAGCCACAAAGTTATCCTTGAGTTTTCTGACCAAAAAACAAGAAATGTAAAGTTTCCATGATCTTTAAGTCTCATAGAATTTTATTTTGAAATGTGAGGCAACCGTTCAAAACCTGCCTATTATTGTTACAAGTAACTACCACAATTAAGGAATCCCTTTCTCCAGCAATGTTCTGCTTTGTTTCTCTTAGAGCACTAAAATAAATATCCTTAGATGTTTTTCCACGTTTTTTTCCATTCAGTTTCCAAGTCAATTCCTGCTCAACATACCTTTCCTGAGGTTTGTCAGTGGCTCCAAAACTCCCCTTTTAAAAGCTGCTGCTGGATCCTGGACACAAGACCTGAGGCTGAGCATGCTCTGCAGGTGAGGCTCTCTTATGAGGAGATCTCTGTATGCTGTTAATTGGTTTGAACGGCACAGCAAAGCTGCAACACTGTGCACAAATTCTGGGACAAGACACGTGTAGGTGTTGTCAGCTTGACAGTAGTGATAAGCAACGACCTGGAGGCAAAAAAAACCCAACAAACCCCAGAGTGTTACCCCTGCAATATTTACATTGGTTACTAGTTTGTCTAATTATGACAGTGTTACTAGATTCTTCTTCCAACTGCAAAATATTTTCCAGTGTTAGAATAATTATCCAATTCTGCAACTGGTCTCAGATTGACTTTGTCCTTATAGGGCATGCAAAGAGGAAAAGAAATCAAAATGTTGGATTCTGGCATGAAAATATAGTAATGTGAGCTCATGTCATTTGAATACAGTGAGTAAACAGGTAACTAAGTAGTACAAGAAAAATAACTTGAGGCTCTGACTAAGCCATAATTTAACAACATTGTGTCACACACTGTAATGACACAAGGACTAATTTGATCATCATCAGGCAAAAGTAATTGACAGAGCTATTAAATACATCCTCACATAGCAACCAGGGAAAGAGGACAACTGGCTTTATTCTGATTATTGCAAAAGTGTGTATTCCTTAAATTAAGATACCACAGGCCATATTTCTTTGAAAGAAATCATAAGGAAAATATGGTGTTCACAGTAAATAAAGCTTGCAGTGGCTTTCATAACACTGCTTCCAAATAACACACATCACCCCAAAGACTGCAGCAATAACCTCATGTTTTCCTCAAAACTATCTGAATTAAGTACAGGATTCAGATGATGATTATTTTTACTATTTTAGTCAAAAAACAAACCACTTATCATAACACTCCAATGCAAAAAAATCCCTTTTAAATCCTTGCTTCAGACTCAGAGTATGGAAAATAGAAAGACTACATCCAGACTCGACCCCTATCACAGCATACAGATGGATTATACACAGACCAAACCTTCTTAATTTTTTTTTCCAGAATTTTGCTTTTGGAAGGGACACTGAGCATCCATCTGCAGAGAACACATGGGCCCTTTTGCAAGCAAAGGATCCCAGCCTCCCATACACAGATAAAGAGATGTGAAGTTTTTTCTTGTAACTCTTTCTTTGGCCAAGCAGAATTCAGGAATTCAGCTTGAAAGACAGAACAGGTAGGCAGCTGGTCTCACCAGTCGTACGTGTCTTTCAGAAGTGTTGATGGTTATGGTCTGTTCTCCCACCACTGCCCACCCAGGAGGCTCTGCAAAGCAGACTGTCTCCTCCCAGCCTAGAGATCTTCTAACATTCTGAAAATCTACCAGTAAATGGAAGCTCACCTTTGAAGCAAGGCGTCTGACAGAGTCTCCTGTCTGATTCTGATATTCAGCAGCACCAGGACAATTCAGGGTCTTCATTGTATTGGTAGCACTTGCTGGAGGAGCAGGTGGTGGTATCTGACTTAAGGGAATTTCCTGACAGGAGTCACCACCTATGTTTAAAGACAACAAATCAGCAATTTCCTCACTGGAGGATGGGCTGAGGAGACCCGACCACCATAAGCCACAAAAGCCAACACCATCCAGCTCTTGTTCCCGGCACAGTAACCCCCACAACCACTGAGAGAAGGGACCTACTTTTGGGGGATGCATGGGGGCTGTTTGAAGCGATCTGCCTCATGCGGCTCCCATGGCAGCTGAGAGCCACCAGCCGTGAGACAACCGCAGTCTTCCCAAACCCCACGTTTCCAGTGATGACTGCTCCCCTGCTCTCTGCTGCATCGCTGGTCCTCAGTGCTTCTTCAATGGCCTGAAACAGCCACTCTCTCCCAACAATCACCGAGTCTGTGGTTATGCTTGGCACTTCAAACAACAGCGGCTTCAGCAAAATGTCTTGAGGCTTGTAGGGGATGAAACGAGCTGAGCGAGAGGTGGCAGGGAGAAAAGTTTATTAGAAGAAACTCGACATGCAATAAACCAGCGCTGTTTGTTTTAGAAGATCATTTAATTCAGTGACCTTGTTAGTAGCATCCATAATCAGACCTCTTAGAGCTTTCATCGTGAAAAGAATAAAGACTGATTTGCTCAGTTCAGGTCACCTCCATAATTACTATGTGAATTAAATTCTAGAGGAGAGAAGCTACAAGTATAATTTGAGGATTTCTTTTTTTTTTTTACAATTGAACACATCCTGTGTGGAGGCACCCACAACCTCCCTTGTAACCTGTTCGCTGACTCACAAGACCTTCCAAATTCCTAATCTAAATTTGCCCTCTTCCAGTTTAAAGCCATTGCCCCTCATCCTATCACTTGCCTGTGCCAGGAGAGATGGAAAGGGCACTTACCTTTGCTCTCCTGCTGCACTCTCCCTCCAGCAGTGTTGTGCCAAGGCAGGCGAATCGAGGTGCGTAAGGGAGTATTTCTTTGTCCATCCAAGTAACTCAGATCTTCCAGTTTGGTTGAACTTGTTGCTAGAGTATTAAAGGACTGGAGCTTATTTCTCTCTCAGCATATATTACAAAGAACATTATTATTATATTACTACAGTTCTGTCCTCAACATAGTACCTACAGATAAATTTTTCTAGACAACGGCTGTGTTTGAAGTCATTCATGTTATAACATTCACAAAATGCTTTTCAATCAAGTTCACTGCAGATCTAGTTGGATTTTTTCCCTTTCAGATGGCCCTGAACTTCCTCACGTGGCAAACAGTTCTCATGTTAACACAGCTTCACTTTTCACTATGAGAACAACCACATCAGTGAGGCCAGAAGTGTCAGGAACAGGCTCGGGTATCAGCTGCTCTCACACTACCTGTGAGGAAATATGTATATTCTTATTGTATTGAATGCTACAGAATTCCAGGTAATACTTTTTATCATCTTCAACTTTTAAACCAAAATGATAGCTATAGAAAAGAAGAACTGAAAATCCAGAGAACATATATATTCCGGATATAATTTGGCAGATGCTTTTTCATCAGAAATTCACATTAAGATAACAGTTTCCAAATTGATATCAAATACAAAAATCCTCCATCTGCTGAGGGGACCAACACAGCAGGACATGAGCAACTCAGATTTCTGGAGTGCTCTGACAACAACTTCTTCACACAGATGACGGAGAAGCCAAAAAGGACAGAAGCCCTGAGAAAGAGCTGATGCAAACAAGGAAGAACTTGCCAGGGCTGTGCAAGCTGAGGGCAGACCTGGCTGCAGTGACCATGAGATGGTGGAGTTCAGGATCCTAGTATGGGAGAGCAGAGTGAAAGCAACCCTGGTAACACTCACCTACCCAGTTTAGAACCCAGGCTTTTACCTTGCTGTCCTACAAAAATATCTTCATGCTAGCAACATAACAGAACAGAAATGTCCTATCATTAAGAACACCCTTTTTTCTACCTCAGGACTTTACCTGCAACGGAGTTTGGACGAGGCATTACTAGAGAGCCAGAACTTTGAGCATAAGGAACGGGACCCTCTCCTGTTGGTCCTTCTTTTGGCAAATTCTCAGCAGATCCAACGCCCTCCTCTTCTGCAACTGGTGAACAATTATCTGTCCTGCGATCGTGACCAATTCCTTGATGTTTCCCAGCTCTGAGACTCCCATCTTTGCTCCATTCCAAACTGGATCCACTACGATCATCATTTTCTGATGAACTTGTTATAGTTGCTGGAAAAAAGAAAAAAAACTCCAACTGAATTAGAAGTCAGAGGGAAATGGTGCACTCCTGTTAATAATACGTGTTGTAATTTCCATATTCAAATGGCATTTTGGGCTGGCAGGATATTCAAGTACTTCTTCACTGGATATTTTGTTAAATTTAAGGAATATTATCTATCTAAAAGAGCTGAACAACAAGGCTTCTCAAAAAAAACTCAGAAAGGAGGCAATAAAATGTTCTGAAGAATTTAGGTATATCTTTAGATCTATGTAAGCTGTGCTGAGAGGCAAAAAAAACCCAACCACAAAAACATTTATGATTTACATGAAGAATCTGCTACTTCAACAGAACATTCCAGTTTAGTGGGTGGGGGTCACTGGAGTGCACCTTTAGTTCCCCAAGGCTTTAGTTAATCAAAGCCCCCTGCAATAAGTGAAGGTGTGAAGACTTTATACTCCTAAAAACATACTTGAGAAATGTTTGATAAAACTATGCTAACGTGCTCACAGAAGATCACTCTGCAAATATATATATGGGGTTTTTTAATGTTTAACAGTGGACTTACTCTTGTTTCTGTTTTCTGTCCTCCCCAGGCTAACACTTCCAATGTTAATGGAATATATCTGCGGTGATTCTCCAGTCAACAGACCAAATCATGGAGTAAAACACTCCAGCACAACAGCCCACAAGCAAAATGAGAACGCCCAGACTGCTCCTGAGAACTTGGAGCCTTGTCCAGTCCAAAGAAGCACCAACTATTCCTTCACACCAGCTGCACTGCAGCTTCGGAAGCCTTGCAGGGTGCTGAGGTACTCGTACAACTTAACGTTTCTCCAGCTTAGACTCACACTCACAAGAAATTTAAGATCTGATGCTTAAATTCAAGAGCTCATATTCTAAGAAATACCAATAATAGACATACATTTTAGAGGCAACAGAAGAAAAAAAGATTTTCAGGCATCCCATTAACCTTTGCACACAGCTTAGATTATACTTCCATATGACAAATTTATTTCCTTTTTATGGTTGTCGTGTCAAAAATATCTGGCTCCTCCTGAAGTATGAAATATTTAAAACTCTGATTCCTCCTGGAGGGAAACGCAGCGTCGGGAGCCTTGCTGCTCACATTTCCATACTGAAGGAGTGGCACACAGCCAGAAAAGCTTATTTCTTGGCCAGCAGCCCAGTCTTTTCTCCTACTTAGCTCATTGCTGAAGATTAAATCCTGCCTCCACTACTATTATGTCAAACTCAATAGAAGCAAAGAAGAATTCAACTACAGAAGTAAAACATTAGAAAACTACAAGGAACCTGAACCATAAGTAAAAAAAGAAGGAAAGGGAGGAAAGAGAGATTTCCCATCAGAGTCTGCTGGCCCAGAAAACAGAGTGGGAGTAGACATACAATGGAAGCCCAGAGAAGGAGCATGAAAGAGGAGCTGCTTTCACGGCTGGCTGAACTCTGTCAAAGACATTAGAAAACATATACTCACTAAACATAATTTAAAATGTACATTTACTACTAATAACGAATTTGAATGCACAGACACATTAGTATTTAAAACACAAAAGCACAGGTCATTTACCAGAGAGGTGCTGCTTATTGCCTGTCTGGGTTTCATGCCTTTACAGATGATGTAAGGGGTGCTGACACGGGGTGTTCAAATCCTCCCTGAATGAGTCCCATGAGTGACAGCTCCACAGAACTGCAGCAGATGATTTTCATACAGTCCCACGACCATCAACCATATAAACCTGACTGAAGGAGCTGTACAGGAGTAACCCCACCCTCCTGTCTTCTTGAGGGTTTTCCCACCCCTGCTCTCTCACACACATATACTTCACAAATCTACCATCCTCTCCTCTCCTGTAATAAAGGGCTTATTTTCTCACACTGCTCCCATTTGGAAACTCCCTTTCATTAGTGCAATAAGCAACTTTTACTGCTGGGTTCAAAAATCTCTTCTTAAAAATCTTAGTACTTAGAAGGTTACACAATAGGTGATGTAGTTGTCATGCCAAGATACTATTTTAAACAAACATGGGGCTAGTTCTGACCTCATTTAGAACATGGACATACAGAATATTTCAAGCTTGCAAAGCATGGGCTGTAGGTTCGTATCAGTATCTACATTTGTCCACTTGAAAGGAGGGAAGCTGTCACTCAAGAACAGGTTTTTAAAGAACAGAGCTCCAGCCTATTATCCTGCCTTTCTGAAGGGAAAGAAGGAACCTGCTCCAAAACCAGCAGCTGCTTCCACAGCCTTGGATGAACTGTGCATCATTGATACCGTAAATCTATTCCAATACTTCATAAAGTGCATTTCAAAAGAAATGCATGTTCTGTGAGATTCATGTCCTGGGCTGCTGTACCTCACAGAAGTATTCAGAAAGGCTGAAAGGATGTAGTCAGCAGAGAAACAAGATCCCTTTTCCCCCCTTCTGTTTCACGTACCAGAGAAGCAACTGAGTGTGTTAGTAATGCCAATGTTTATAGTCACAATGATGCTCCTCTCTCTGATGTAAACAAAATCTGCATGCAGAACAGTGTGCAGTCCTTAAACCCTTCTGCAAAGCCAACCAAGCTCTTCAGTGTGGCACCACTTTAAACCAATGAACAAACATGCTGGTTCAGCCCTCCAAACAGAACTGGGTACTACAGACCAACGTGACTCCTCTTTTCATAAAGGAAATAGGGAGAAGAAAATAAGAAATGAAGCAAAACAGAGGAAACTAATGACCTTAAAGGAAAACACTGAGAAATTAGAACTGCACCAGGAAAATACAAGAAGATAAACGCACACTTAGCAACAGCAACTGTTATACCAAAGAACGTGACTCCAATTTCTCAAGTACAGAGGATTTGAAACGGGACCCATGGACAGCATAAAATCGAACGCAAGGATGTGAAGCAGCTATTCAGATTTTTACTATTAACAGACAATTAATTCCTATTACTAATTAAGACGCTTACCTATAATTCCGCTGTCCTTGCTCTCCAGGGTGGAGCTGGGGCTGCTGATGGTCCCGCAGGGGCTGCCTTTGTTGGCTGCTGTTTTGCCCACGCAGCTGTTGAGGGTTGAGCAGGGGCTGTCGGTGCTGGGGGACGTGGTGCTGCTCGTCAGGGTGGAACAGGGACTCACTCCTTGACTGGCCACCGTGCACTGCCACGGGAAGAGACAGAAGTGGTTACTGCACAGGAGCAGCACACCCCTCTGCTCAACGTTACAAACATCAAGGTGAAGCAGAGTAAGAATGAAGCAAAGAGCCCATTTTTCAGGCAAAAATTTCAAGCAGTGGAAGATTTATCTTGATTGGGAACCTTCACGACGTGTTTTCGGAATACTCTTAAAAAGGGACTTCTGAAGAAAAAAGGGAATTTCACAGTTCAGTGGAAGGGTTGCAGTGAGGCAGATTTCCCCTCTATGAGACATTTTACTGGATACTGCTCCTCTCCACCCCCAGTCTTTACTCTTTGGGTTAAAAACAGAACTGCAGTCTCAGTCACATTTTGCTGCCAATGAAACCCAAACTGACGCACTGAGATTTATGAGGCCTGGGGCTAAAAGTGGAGAGAGAAATGGGAAGAGAGAGAGAGATGGGTAGCTACTGTGCAGTTCTGGTTAGCGGATGAGTCCCATTCTCCCCAATTCCTCTACCCCCCAAATGACAGAGAAACTGTCAAATGGAAGTGAAACTTCTCAGGAAAAAAAAAACAAAAAACAAAACACTCACGTCCCAAAAGCATCTCCTATTTTAACAAACAGTGACATCTTCCATTCTGATAGATCACTGAGAATAGAAGAAAAAAAGCTCCTCCTAAATACTAAAAGCAGAGAGAACCCTAGAAGCTGTTCACATTCATATTACATTTAGCTTCCAGAAACGTTAAGGAGCCTAGTCTTTCTTTTTTTTTCTTTTAACAGTGCAAGATCAACTCACAACTTCAAAACAAACACACACGCACTTGTTATAACTAATTTACAATTCTATTACCATATGTCTACTAAAATGGATTGTATTTTGGTAAGTATCAAGTAACTGAACCTAGCAAACAGAGGAAATAACATTAGTCCTCTAAGAAACAGGATGAACATTAAATATATCATTTTGCATTATCCTACCATGATTTCATTTTTCTCTTCTATATGAGCAGAAGTCGAGATCCCTTCTCCCAGTAAAAAACCCAATCTTGTCATCAATTCTTGTGCTGCAGGAGAACAGCTCGAGTCTTTATCAGGCTTTGCTTTGAGGTGGGAGAAAAAAGTTGGTGAAGATTAGGGACATATATTTGGAAACTGTTACAAGAGGCAGAAAAAGTACAACCGAATGTAAACACCAGTTCTTCTGTCAGTGAAATATCCCACAGACATGGTTAAGTGCAATCAATCAGCTCACCACTGGGACGATGACTGACACGACTGTTCTCCTAACAGCAGCATTAAACTCAACACTATCAAAGCTCAGTGGCAGACTGAAATTCTGTTCTGATAACTTTTTTATCAAGCTTTCCGTAATGTTAAGAATGTGAAAAGAGAGGTTAATAACACAGATGTTTTGTAACCCCACAGTAGACACTACAGCTAACGCCACACATTTCTGTTGTGCTTGCTGTGCAAAGGATGTGACACTAGTTCTGGTTGAGTTTTATCATTAAAATGTCTTCTGGTGTCCAACAGATATAACGAGACCAAGTTCAAAATGAGGCACCCTCCAAGGAAAGCAGCCTGTCACCGAGCTGCTCAGGTTAAACACTGCTGCCAACATCACCTCACAAACCAGCATCTCGGGCCACTTTCCTTCCCTGATGCCAACAGGTGGGTATCACCTACCAACCTGTAATGCTCTCTCCCAGCACTAATATTTATATAGCATTTATTTCTTTTGTCCATTAAAAAAAAGAACGATATGTAATCCTGTCCCATCCTCAGGTATCAACAGTCAACGAATTAAGGAGCATCATCTAACCTGCTGGAGCAGGGGGGCTGGACAAGATGATCTCCAGAGGTCCCTTCCAGCCCCCACCAAGCTGGGATGCTGCGATTCTGTGACTTACTGATGAAGTTTAAAGGACAGATAAGCCTCCCAGCTGCACCACCTCCTGACCTCCTACACCAGCAACAAGCAGAGTAGGGAGAAGGAAAAACCCAACCAACCAAAAGGCTGAACTGCCCCTTTTACTCTGGTTGTTCCTTTATGGCTTGACTAAGCCAAATGAGCATCAGGACTGTGTCTACTCTTGAAGAGCAGATGGTATCTCACCAGACAAGACACAGCTGACACTCACTGGTATTTGCAATAATAGCACATTTTTTCCCAAGCTGCAGATTGCAAGAAAAACATAGAAAATAATGATTTTAACTGAACAGCCTGACCAGTGAGCACCACTTCAACAATGTTTAATTTTATGTGTGATGTAAACCCCGTGGTTTGCAAACATCACTAGTTTACTAGTCAAACATCCTTTATTTCACTCCAGCTTGATGCCTACTTGAATGCACATATTTATTAATTTTGTGGATAGCTTAAGTTTTACTCTCTTAATCCCAAAAGGAGGAAATCCATGAAATGGTGTCTTTTTTGAAAGCAGATAGCAAAAGTTTTTGTATGTCAGAATATTTGCAAATTGGCAGGTCTCAGAACATTTGACTGGAAAATATATTTTCTCAGTAAAATTTTCATTTTGAGGATTACAATTAACCTTTAAAATTACAATCCTGGAAGTTACAGAGCTTGTGAAATCAACATCTTTATTCTTCTATCGAAGTTAAAAAACCCTATTAATATTACATTTAAATTTTAATCCTTGACAGGTCCGAGTAACTGTTAGGCACAGTACCAAGTTCAGTCCCCAACAGGGATAAAAGCCAAGGGTCTAATGTATTCAACACAGCAACCACTGTTTAATCCTTAAACACCAGAGTTTAATTTTGACTTTCAGCAGTCTCACTGTCTGGGAGAACTGCTCTGTGAGGAGGAGGAGGAGGATCACCACGGCATGGTCACCTTTAGATTAGGGGGAGGAGGACTACCTGCTCTCCCAGATGGACTTTAATGCCAGCACCAAGATGGTTGTGAAGACGGAGGCACAAGAGTGACCAGGGTAGCTACAGGACGTACAGAACAAGACGGTGAAAGCAATTACAAATTTCAGAAGAATTCTAGTGGGTGTTTGGCACCGATCATCAACGCCCAGACATTGCTTTGTCTCCAGGAGCTGAGGCCGTTCTGAAGACCACACAGTGTAACACACCCGTTAGTGGCACGTTAAACCTGAGAAACGCCCCTAAAGAACCCATCTCCCCACTACACAGGCTCTGTAACGAACAGCTGCTCACACCAACAGCATCACCAGCACTCACCATTCTGGCTGGGCTCTCCTTGCTCTGACCCCTTCCTCAGAGGCAGAGCTGCCTCACCTGGCACTCTGGGACTCTCCACGTACTTGGGCTTCCTGACCGGACCTGCAATGGGAAGGAGCCGAGTGTGTCTCATTTCTTCCAGGTGGACAAGTCTCTACGTACAGTGTCTTATCTTCCAGGATGCGAAGAAAGGCGAGGGATTACTTCTTACATACACAGCTGCTACTGTAAAGGGTAGAGAGCTGCTGCACTTCCACTCTGGGGAGGAGGAAACACTCTTTGGGCTTTTTGGAATGCAAAGCCTGCTGGAAAACAAACCCAATCTTCTTGCTGTGACAAACCTGGGAAAGTTTCCCGTACATGTAAAGTGAGTGGCTTTTTCACGTTCAAACTCAGAGAGCTTTCAAGGGGCCTCCTCGGTTCAGAGCTTTTATCTTCCATTAAAACAGGAAGATAATTTTGTTATCAACATCTTTAAAGCTAAGAGAAGAAGTCCACAGGCAGCCAGCTCGCAACATCAACACACTAAATAATATAGACCCAAAAGCCTTACATTACCTTACATTACAGGGTACTTCCTCCAAATACTGACACATGCCCTGACCATAAGCAGTAGCGAAGATGAGTTCAATAAAACTCCCCAAAACCCATCAGTGGCTACTAGTGGTTTCTGGCTCCATTAAACAGCATCACTCCCAGTTCACGTACATACTGAGTTCAAACACACCACCTTCAGTGTTAAGGAGAACTGTGTATTCACATACACACACACTTTTCAAAAATTAAACTGATTCACTCTTTACTCTCAGTTTTAGTTTCATGATTTGGTTTCAGGCTGTTTATGATCCTGCTCTTTGCTAAATGTGGTTTAGCAGCAAGCACAGGAAATGTTAATCACACAACTTCTGTGAGAGAAGGGGAATGATGCTGCCCTCTCAAGGCTTACAGAAAAAGTGTACAGGTATTATTGAGGCAACGAACAGCAGCTTGCACCACAGACACAGGGTGAAACTCAGGTTGTAATTCATCAGCTGGAGGTGCTGGCAGGTAGACCACTATGCTGATGCACAATATATGCACTGAAACTCCACCATGCATTTAATGACATCCTCAAAAATATGTCAACGGATTTTTATATCATTAAAGGCATTTGCAACACTAAAGAGCTGTGGAAAAGCACAAACAGGGAAACCTGCAAAGTTACACACTGGAAAGCTGAGGTATTTAAATAGCATGGGGAATGGAAACATCATCATCAGTGGTACTGAAAACTCAAACCCAAATTTTTGCCCTAAACTTTCCTTAAGACAATCCCAATTTCTCGTAACGTGTGTAATAAAGCTACTTGAGACTTTCAAAGCTTTAGAGAGTTTGAAGTGTGGTGATTCCAGTGCTTCATCCAGAAGAACCTCAGCATTAGCTGGAATTTCCTAGAAACACAGTCAGCATCTGGGTTTAACTGAACACTAGACCAGGGGTATTTCTGTGGATTTCCCCAGCTTTGGCAACAGACAGTGATTTTCCGTCCTTATGTAAATACAGCCTTTTGTTATATTACAGAGTTACAATCTCAGGTTCTCTCTCTCATGTGACATCACTGTAAGAGTAGGAAAGGAAGTTTCCTCACTTGAAAATACGTCTGACATGCTGCAGCCAAATGATTTTTAAATGTCTACATTAGGCCACAGTGACAAAACGCAAGAGAAAATCCTTCTACTGCAGCATTTGAGAGGTGGTCACTTTTAACTCGTTTTACAAGGAGCTTTCAAGAAAGCAGTGAAGGATACAGCCAGCACCTTTCCTTAAAAATACACAGTATAACCAAAGGCAGAGATTTCAAAACAAAGGAGGTGAATGTCTCATTAAACAACAACAAAAATACATCCTCAATAACAACAATAAGCAAGTTTCAAAATAAAATAGCCTACAATGTACTGGAATCATGCCAAAGTTCTCTGAAACATCCCACGCTTTGATTATTAAAAGCCACAGCTATTTAGGCTCTGACACTTGCAGTCATACCCAGCGCCCCATCCCTCCTCCTGGCAGCAGCCTCAGCTGCTACAGTAAGTCTCTGAAAGCTGCTCTGATTTCTAGCTCGTTTCCATCAGCACTTTAAGGCTGATGACTGCTTCTAAAGACCAGTTGTGACTCTCTCTGTTCTGGCCTCAGGCTCCCCAGGACACACTGTCCTACCACACTGAGGCTGAGCTGGAAGAGCACGACCTGCTCCATCACCTACCCACAAGTGCCGTGGCCCAGGTACGACCTGGTTCTACAAGAGCTGAGGGACATTTCATTATTGGACCTACCTGCTCTTGCAGATTTCCACCTACAGTGGAATATGGGAATACGGCGATACCCCAAGTTCTTAGCTAAGAAATACTGGGCAGGGAATGCAAGTCGTGCATGAACATGTGTTTGTATCTCTACCTAGAGCCTAGGAGATGATCACATCTTTTAAACTAAAGATAGCTCAGTCACCAACTATCACCAGAGGGTGCTCTTCCAATGCTATTCCATAACAAAAATAGGAGCACTGGCCCTGGTGAAGGCAGCTAAAAATACAATCCTTTGAAACAAAATCACATTCTTTAAGGAGACAATAGTCCAAATCTGTCATTTGTGAGCAGAAGTATAATTAGATGTACCAAAGTTGAACAACAAAAAGCAGCCATTCCAAAAGAACCAGAACAACACGAAGCAGTCACGTAAAATAGATCAGAATGGAAATATCTTCTGGATGTATTTTTAACACTCATGCTTTAAGCTGTAGAGGAGACCCTTTATTGAATTTTCTTCCTCAGAAACTAACGTGGAGGTGACTTACGGTACTTGCAAATCTGATAAACAATACTGCAATAACTAGGAAAATTCAGAGTAAGTTTATTTTCATGCACTAGAATAGGACACATGAATTAATCCATGGATGAAAAAGGACCCATTTAAACATAAACTGCATCTGCACAGTGGAAGCTCTTTTCCAAAAGTGTAAGAGGGCCGAACTGGGTCTGAAAAGGGTTTATCTGGGACAGTATTTTATCAGCAGCCAATGGCAGAGAAGGATCTAAGTCAGGGAAAGCATATTTCCCTGGTACACTTCTCCTGGCGTGTGTTCAGTGCCTTATCGCTTCCTCACCCAGAAGTGGTCACTTTCTATTTGAGAGTTCTAGATGGATTTTCCTTCCAAGAATTTATCCAGGCCTTTCTTTAACAATCTGCCCCATCCACAATCAACGCAACATTGCATGAACTAGTAACCAAGCGTTGCATGCACTGGTAATCATACTGTCTCCTCTTCCCACCAATTACCTTTCTTCTTCTTTGGACTTCAGGAAAGCTTATTTTCCACAGGATTATTGTAATTTGTACATCTTCCTAATCTGGCTTTCCTCTCCTCAGCGTTAAATGAATCTGCATTTACACCATTACAGGGATTGCCCCGACCCAGGCTCAGGACCTTGCTCTTGGATGGCTTTCTGCATCCAAGGAGAACCAGTTCCCGGTGGTCTCAAGATCAGTGCACAAAACTGAAGCCTTAGGTCAAACCAGTTCTCTTACTCAAGTCTAGTCTCAAGTATCAGGTATGCTGATTAATTTGTTTCTAAATTAAAAGTTTATTTTAAAAACTAAGTAAAAGTTCTATTGCACATTTATGGAAGGCTCTCCAGGCAGTCATCTTTGGCGTTCACCGATGTCTTTAAAAGGAAAGCTGCCTCTTTTCTCTGTTTCAGCATGACAGTGTCAATAATCCCAGGCAGTAAGCGTTCACTTCAGGAACAGCAGCAGTATCTTTCATTCACACCTTAACTCCAACAACCAACTTTTCGGAACCTCCTTTATATATCACTATTGTCATTCTTTTAGCTGACCCTCCTAAATCGGAGTAGAACCAACTTTGTACAATTACCCCTTTAAGAACATGAACATCGGTTTAGCTGCACACCAGTAAGATTACCCATCCAAGCAATGTCCATTCTAGCTCTACAGTGGAAGAAACTCAACTTACTGTGACAGTTTTTCATTTACTGCTCCCCTTCCCAGAGCTGTCCTTCTGACAAGGTTTTCCTTGTTCTGTTTGTTTCTGCTCTTTCATCCACCTCCTCCTCAATGAACCACTTCATTAACGAAGCTTTTGACTCCAAACAAACTGGTTGCTTTAGTTCTGCCAATATTTTTAGCTTCCTTAGTAATTTAAGATATAGTTTCTCTCTTCCCTCCTTTTATAGTTAGAGCTGAGGACTGAACCGGGGCCAGAAACACTGGTACTCTTCCAAGCTCTTCTCACAAAGGAAAAGCTCCCCCACCTCCTATGCAAATAATTAAAACACAATGTCACTCACAGCAGAGTGTGCAAAGGGGACTGTGCAGCTCTCTGCGCCCCAGTGAAGAAGCTCAGCTTGTCCTCCCCTGGTTTTGCCTGTCCATGTGTTAGGAGGTCCTAGGGGCTGACCTACTTGCAGACGGATGGGCAAAAAAGCAGCTCTGACCACACGCTGCACAAGGATGCCCCTCGCTTGTGTATGTTTGTCCTGTGAGGTACCCAAGGGCATCACCTTACACAGGACCGTCAACATGCTGGGCTTACATGAACACAAACAAAGGTAAAGCAAACGACTACATGTCAAGGGACAATCCTTTCCTCAGCTCTATTACACAGTTTCTAAGATTTTAAAAAATATTAGTGATATGATTTAAATTGAAAAATACATCTCAAAGTGGTTGCTTTGTCTTCACCTGTAAACTGAGAGGACTGGAAATACAGTTTTCTCTACTGCTGGCTAGATAACTCCGTCACTACATCTTAACTACTTTTTACATTCCATGCAATCCTTTCTTCTTTCATCCACCGTATCCTGAAAAATCTTTAACTTGCTATTTACAAGCTACTAAAACAGAGTGGTCTGGAGTCAGGACGCTAGTACACTCTCTCTTTTTACTACTCCTGCCACAGGTGCTAGACAGATGATTTATATTAAACCATCTTCCATCAGCTGTACTTTGTTGAAAGTCAAAGGAAAAGCACAGAGTGCTTCCACCAGCATCCCATCACCTGCTTAGATATCTGCACACAGTAACGATACATAAATGCCAACGCATTCACAGCACTTCACAGTCTAAGAAATCCTTTTCTTTGGCTATATGTCACAGTGGAATGACTTTGAAATTATGGCGAATGTGGCTTTCATTCAAAATTTATCAACTGTTACACCCTTTCTGCAAGACAAACAGTTAGCAGCCTGTGCTCTGCTGCTAAAATGCGTGTCACTGAACTAGATCACAGAGCGGGGAGGTTGGTGAGATACCATCTCCAATGTACCTACACTGCACTGATGTTTTCCCAACAGCAACAAAACTAAGAGCTAGATCCTGACCTTCACTTCAGTCTCTGGCAGAAATCCCATTTCCTTCTCCATTACAAGGACCTCACCCTATCTTTTAAAGCTGTTTAGCAGGAAAATCACTTGTTGTAAGAGACAAAACAACAAAATACCATTCAGCGGCTCAACATTTTTATGAGAGCTGTCAAAACCAACCCCAAATTATCTGAACATGGAGTGAGATTAGTGTTTTTCAGTTCTGAAAGGCAACTTAAACCAAGAATAATTTTTTACACATTGTATTTACTATCCTGTGGCAATTCTTTGAGCAACATTTTGACTCTAATTTTAATGTTAAATGGGTCATTACCCAAGACATTTCTTAGTGCTGACAAAACCCAGCTTTTGACACTCCTTGTTCCTAGATCTTATAAACTTTACAATAAAGAACCTCAAAACTGTCGAGAGCATCCACAAGGAAGAGGAATATGGACAATCTCACTTGACGCTCAAGCTCTGACCTGAGTGAACCCAAGTGATGCCAGCGTGTTGGAATGAGTTCTATGTGCAGAATGCTGATAAAAAGGGAAGCAGATGGAGCACCTTATTTAGCCAAGCTCACACATAAGTATGTGGTCATTACTAAGGATGAAGTTTCTTGTCACAACTTCAGCAACAGTTTATCTATTAATACAGTTACCTGTGTAAATGTGAGTAAAATAAATGAACTGCAAAAGCCTCAACAACATTCACTCTTACACAGTTACTGACAAAGATTTTTGCATCCTTCTTCTACCTAACTGACATACTAATAATAAGTAACCAGTTTTAAACGTATTCAAACACTTCAATGTAGGTATCTGAGATACCAACTAGAGTAATTATCAGCCACATGAAATAATACATTCCATTTAATCACCAATTACCTTTTTTCCCTGGGAACATGGAAAAAGCATTCACTGCTCTTGTTTTCATTGCAACAGATTAACACGATTTTACTGTTTAAATAAACTCTATCAAAAGCCGAGTTAAAGTGCTATGAAGAATTGAGCTGCTCATCAGTTCCACTTTACCTGGAGACTTTTTGTTTGCTCTTGACTGCATCAGGTAGGACTGGCGTGGCAGCAGAGGTGAGGATGGCAGTGACATCGAGACCCCTTTAGCCAAGTTCATTCTGTAGGTGTCCTCGGGGACCGGCTGATCACCCACGGGGAGATCTGCATTGTGGCCAGATGTTGCTACGACCTGGGGGGCATTCTCTGGGCAGGAGTCACCTGCTAAAAATACAATGCTGTCATCCGCTGTGGGATATACCAACAGAAAAAGCAGACAGTTGCACTGAAATACAAGTATTTAACATAGGAAAACCTATTTCCCAGCAACAATTCAGCATGACTCGTCTCACTGTGCACCCTCCACTGCAGAACCCAGATAACCACTGGGAAAATGTAAATACATGAGCAAGTGAGATTTTATTTTACTGTAGCAGAGACAGCAAGGGAGAAGAAAAACCTCACTTTCAAAGTGCTTTTCAGATTTCATCCTTGGAGGTAAAACCTAGTTTCCTTCGAAGGCAAAAGTATTTTTACAGCTGAAAAGGTATTTTAGGGCCGCTAGATGTCCTGAAAGTCAAGTCCATCTGAAAATACTGTTTTCTGAACAAGCTAAAGGAAGAATTTAGTTGTGTTACCACTTACACTCAATTAAAGGGTGGATCACTAAGAGGTATCCCACGGATGGCCAGTCTAAGCTTTATTTTTCTGTTTTAAAACTGAGAGGTCCGGTTCTGTGCAATTTGACAGCAACAGCAGGTTTTTTTATCTACGGATAAACCAAGCTATTGGCTCACAGCACACAAAGTGCTGCATCAAAGCAGGGAAATACACTCAACACGTAGAAATTTCTGGTGCAGGAAACACCATTTCAACTAAATCTAGAATATATTTTCAAATCAACAGAAAAATACATTGCTCACAGTCATGAGTTAAAGACAGCAGAAATACATGTTGGAAGTGGTAGGATTTTCCTAGTCAGATGGAGAAACAGCGCTGACAAAGGTTAACAACTTAACTACGGCTGGTTTTAATATCAGAATTGGGGTACTGCTCAGTAACTCACATCAGCTACTGTTGAAACTGAACTGGTGTGATCAAAACTAAAAACCAGCAAAACAAAACTGATGCAAAGAGGAAAGAGAATGCCAGAGCACCTTTCAGACAAATTACACTCGTGATGATGTGGGATGGCAAGCTTCATCTCATGTGCTTAGATCATCCTTTCCTAAGTCTCTTAATCTATCCTATATAATTCATTTATCCTAATCCTGCAGTTTCTGTTTTGTATACATTGTGCTGATGGCCAAACCCACACATTTCATCCAACTTAGAGCAAAATTCCTGTAAGATACTGGGATCTATGTATATGACAAGACAGATGCAAAATTAACAAGCTTGCAGGATCCACAAGGTAATTGCTCTCCACACAACCACTTGATATTGGGGAAACAGTACTAGAAAAATGCATAAGTAACAGCTGTCAAAACACAGTTTGCTGCAATGCCCAAATATAACCAGATGCCACACACTTAGGCACACAGAAAGCCAGTATTATTTGTAATAAACTCAAAAGTTAGTAACTTCAAATATTTTAGCCACCAGAGCAATACCTGGCATTTACACTACATTTCTTGGTCCCTACCACAATGTAAAACAGAAACCTCAGTTCTGGAACAGGAGGACGATGACCTCTCACAAGCTTTTTAATAACGTCAAACTAAAACATAAGGAAGGGTTCTGTGAAATCCCACTTTCTAACTTCTAAAACCTCTGAGTTGTACATTTTCCACTGGTAACCAGACTCCGGACCAAAAGTTTCATAAGCATCAATCAACACCAGAGTTCCTATTCAGTGGTCAAAGTAGCCATGGAAACAACTTAATAGCTTTAAAAACCACACACACAAAGCTTTGAGAATGGAGATCAAATCCCAGTTTAGCTGCACCTAGGGATGCAACTGAAAGGCATAATCTGATTAACAAACTACTTTTTTTCCCTTAAGTTACAAAAAGATAGAAGGATAGCTGACTGAAGTAATGATTTTGTAGAGCCTAATATCCTAAAAGAGAACTTGAACTTTAAGATTAAACTAATCCTTCTATTGAACAGAGAGGATAACTAAAATGAAAACCTTTACAGTGTACGTGTCAGTATGAAACATAAAAACACACATCTCATTCTTCATTCAGTGTAAGTTCCTTAGAAACCAGAAGAATGCTAACTACTTTACCAAAATACTTGTAAACTGGACTTCGGTGCAGATGCTGGAATTCTGATTATTTCAACCTGAAGGAATGGGAGGGTAACCTTCAAAACAGCGAAAGCTAAACCAATGACAATGTAGACTGCTTAAGGCTGAATATTGACAGCAACCACAGAACAATGTTCCACAGACCTCTCAAGATGTATTTCTGAGACAGCTGATTTTGCTTTTTTCTCCCTTAACCTATCTAGCAAAGTGAGAAAGACTCTCAGCCCACTTAAAAAAAAATGTATCTGTCACAAAATTGTGCTACGGCAGAAGAAACCCTAACCAGAACTGCAGAGTTTAAGATGTTGAAAAAATAACAAGTGTTAACACTACAGGATCCTGTTGCCGAAAAAGGTCCCTCACCAGCTCTCCAAACAAGTGAGAGCTTGTACTGCTGCTGAAGACTGAGGGTGGCAGAGCAGCAGAACAGGCTGCTCAGGGAGGCTGCAGAGTCTCCATCTCCGGAGACTCTCTCAAGCTGACTGGACACAGTCCTGGGTACCTGTGGTGCTGCAATTCTGTGAAAACTTCTTATACGGCTTATATGGCTTATACGTTACATAGTGGGTCTCCTGTAAAGCTCCTTGGAGAATCTTTGCCAGGAAAAGTTTAAAAGGTGAGTTTAGGAACTATAATTCCTGTGCTATTTTAGAGCAAGCACAATGGTCTGAGCTGAGACAGAATTAAACCCTGTTGACACGGGGAGCACGCAGAAGATTGTGCCGACAGTAACTGCTGCTGGGGCACCGTCAGCTGCTCTGCACGAGGGTCCTGCTCCCGTCACACCAAGGGCTGGTGATACCTCTGTGAAAAGAGCTGAGCTGAAGAGCAGCACAAGAGGCAGCTTGTACCAGCCACATGCAGCACGATGGAAAGGCTGTCCCTGCAACACACAACGTTCAGATGTGCTCACACATCACTCCTGACAGTCTCACTGAACTTTATTCCGCTTCTCAGGATGGGCCTCATCCAAACAAATGTTAAGAAAAGATGAGACTTCACAGAGAAATTCATAAGGAAATTAGGAGTGGGGAAAAGAAACTAGCTGCATGGCATGAGGAAAGCCCTACAGCTGGAAAGCACCTTCCAGAACAAGGCACCACCACGTCTAAACAACAAGACACTAAGGATTACAAAAAAAACAGTGGGTTTTATACTTTAGAAAACAGCTTTCTTCTACATTCCACTTCCATCCTATTTTTCCACAGAACTGACAGGCAACTGTGGACAGAATTCTGCAGCACGGTTCAGTGACAGTGCATAAGATGCTTTATTTTAACTGCAAAACACTGACAATGTCCCTTTAAAGGATCCGTGTCTTTCAACATCAAAATGATTACATGTGTGTGTGTACGTGGGACACACGGCCAGTCCAACTTAGTGATAAGGGAGAGGACAGAAGGGACCAAGTGACCCGTCCTCTCCAGCCAGGACAAGGTGACACCGAGCAGGAGCTGCAGAAGGAGTCGTGGTGAGTGAGGTTACTTCACGAGGCAGCCTCTGGGTAGGAAACCTGGCGTCTCCCATCTGAAATACATGCAGTGGGGGAAGACAAACATTTAATTCTTTTGCCCTTGAGACTCTGGAGACACCAGAAAAAGGGAGACACTGGCCTGGAAGAACTCATTATGGCCTGAGCAACAGAAGCAGTGAAGTGCACTGAGAGAGAAACAAACCAAGGGAAGGTTAGAATAAAAGGTTCCAGTGGACAATCTTTGCCAACTATGCTCATATTTGACACTATTTGCTCACTTCCTGGCATTTATTTCTGAACTCTGGATTACTTTTTCAGGACACAAAATACTAATGCTCTCTTGTAGTGTGTACTTTAAAAAAACAACCATTTTAAAATCACTGTTTTCTTTTTAATTTTTTTTTTCATTTATATGTACATGGGATATATCACTGAAATTAGCTTCTGGGAAAAGACACTCACCACTAACTACTCACTGCTCAGCAAAAAAAGGAGTTCAAACTCTTAAATAACTGTCAACAGCTGCAGAAAGTGGGCAAACCAACACAGATTAATCAAAAACAGCTCCATATTTTAAGCATGAAACAATGCTCCTTCTGTTGCAAGATATTTTTAGAGTAACAACAAAAAGTCAAACTGAAGCTTGAAAGTATTCCAGTACAAGTTCAATGTTCCAGCGAGTGGATGTGTGCTTTATGCACCACAGAGTCCCTTTGCACTTCAAATTCAAAGCCGAATGTCACAGAGAGAGTTTGGACAGAAAAAGCCAATTGAATCTGCATACCCGGTTTTAACATGCAAACTTCTTCTATTTAATGATTTCAGGCCTTCCAAGTTGCCAGAAGGGTACCTGGACCTCTTGATGCTCTCGAGCCTGGTTACAAGTATATTAGTCAGAAATGTTTAATGCAAGAAAGGTGGGGTTCAGATATGCAGCTAACTCAACAAGCTCAGCTGAGAGCTGAATAAAGGTTCTGCTACAGGGAACAAACTCTGGAAACACTTACATAGTGGGTCTTAATAAAAGTTGAGGCATAGCAGCTTCACTTTTATTTTAAAGTACCAATTTGATGTCATTAGCAAACCCAAGTCGTGTCAGGGAGCTCAAGCAGGTGTATTGCTCAGGGAAGGTGCTGAGCTCGTGCTGTGTCCAGCTGCTCACGGTGGAAAGGGAGAAAGAAAACCACAAGTGGCAGAACACCACACAAGTGATCCCAGCTCATGCCTCTCAAAGCCATTTTATTTTGCAAAAAGAATACCAACTATAATCTCAGTTTCTTCGTTGTATCTGATCATATGTAAACAGAGGAAGAAATCTGAATTCACAATTTCATCCAACTTGCTTCGTATAAAACGTCGATTAAGAGCAAGGTATACAAACACAGTAACTAAGAGTATGCCAGCCTACAACAGCAGTAAAAGCATCCATTCTATTGTAACATTCAAAACCTCTGGACACTCATATTTAGGTCAAAGATACTTATATAAAGATACTGGAATATAAGAAGAATGAAGAACAAAAGAAACCAAGTCTCAAAAGAGCATTGTAAAAAATTAAGTCTGATCTATGGGAGGATCAAACAAGAACCAATGAAGATTTATTAACATGGATCTTTTTGGTAGCCCCAATTAAATATATCTGAATATGAGGACAGTCACTGAAGGTACAATGCACACAGATACACAAGCACTTCAATACCTTTTGTCTCATCGTGCAGAAATCAAAACCACCATCTCTCCAGATTCTCTACCTTTAAAGCACTACAGCACTACATTCTAAAAACTATCTTTTTGTGGACATAATTTGTCCCTTGTTATTTGAGCGCTACACGAATGTCTAACAAGCCTTTAAGCTGGAAAATCTAAAAGTCCCAACTACTTACCCCATTAATTTCTACTGAAATCAACGAAGTTTTCCTGCATACCGTGTACTACATTTGATGTTAAACTTCTGATGGGATTTAGTGCAGGAAGAACTCTGCAAACTAAGCACAATACTTCCATTATTCATGTTCCTTCAGGCCTGATATTGGGTCAACAGAACGACAATGCTCAATGCTACTAAAAGGCCATCTGAAATAATTGAGCATGTTCTGTAGAAATTTAATATACAGGATTTTCTTTTCAAGTTGAAATACATTACAAGTATTTTATACTGAATGGTCTTTTGCTTAGTAAGTTAAAAAAAAAAAAAAGCAGATTCCCAGAATGCAGGCGAGTTGGTGCCTTTAGGACAGTGAAGGAAAACAAATGTAATTATACGCTGCAAAGCAGCTGGCAGCACGTAAAACCAACAGGAAATACTAATTCAGATCTCCCTCTGAAGCATTTTTAAGCATTTAAGAATGAGTAGCTGAGTAGAACGTCTACTAAACCAATCATAATTAGAAAGCATTTTTTGTTGAAGCTTATTATGTATATTCTTTATACTATCACCTCATCATGGACACAGCCAACACTTGCAGGGAACACTGAGACCTTGGGTTCACACAGCAGTCTGCTGGCTCTGACTTCTGGAATCATGACACTAAGAGGGGAATATTCTGTGCTATACTAAAATAAAAAAGGTGAGAGAGGCCAGAGGCAGAGGATCTCCCAGCAGCTAGAGAGGTGAATTTAAAAACCTCAAGGAAAGAACTGGGAAACATACTATCCAACGATGAAAACGCCACAGAGTGATAGAATAGAGTCACAGAATGGTTTGAGTTGGAAGGGACCCAGAGGATCATCCGATTCCAGAAAAGGGAGCAGAGAGAAATTTCCAAGGTAGTCAGAAAGAAAGACAGGGTAGAAACAAAGCCAAAAAGACGAGATTATCTTAGATCTAGAAAAGAAAGTGCATAACAAAACAGAGGCAAAAGGCCAAGAACAAGGAAAGGAAGATGTGTGCCCTAAGCAGAAGCCATAAGGACTGGTCAGAGGTGCTCTAACAGACTGCCAGTCAGACAGACCACTTCTTACTGGAGAGACACCTTCAAAGGAATCCCTAAGGGGCTTGGAAACTCTTGCAGAGTTTACAGAGATAATATTTATTTGATGATGATAACCTGACAAAGAGGAGAAAACACCAAATTTTTACTTTGCTTCCAAGATTGAATTAAAACCTTGAGAAACAAAGGGAAACAGCATAATTCCTGTACATCCCCAGCTCAGCGTACACGAGGCAGAATAAAACCACAGATTACTTTCCCAGACACAAAAATTAATGTTCCATTTTGTCCCTGCTTAGTTGCATTCACAAAACAGTTTTCTGTTACTTCAACGAGACAGGTGCAGACTGTGGGTTTCTTCCCCTTGGGTTCTGCCCTTTACAAGTATGTACATCCCTTCAGTGGAAGGGAGGGGGACAAGACAAAACAAAAATCAACACACAGATCATTATTTCCACACAACAGAAATAACTGTGTCTGAAGGGGTGTAAGGACAGGTTGCTTCACACTGCAGAACACCTGAAAAAAAAGCTGGATGTAGAAAAAGTCAGATGCCTGCGTCAAAAAATTGGTTTGTTTGAAATTCTGGTCCTTTGGCATGTCGGTTTATTTAAATATTTTTATATATATATATAAAAAAATATATATATCGACCACCTTGTCTTCAAATCCACCTTTAGAAGTTTAGTAAGGTTTGTTTTGAAAAGCTGTTCTGTGCATACACACCATGCTGACAGCACTGCTCTCTCTTCATCTACGGCCACCTGTGCTTGCACATACTGACATATAGTCAGTATGGAATTACATATGTACATCTTTAAACACACAAATTTTGCTCCATTTAGATTTCACCTATTCCTACAGCAGCTCCCTACCTATCAATGCCTCCCAGCATCATCTAAATAAACCCATTTTAATAAAAGAATTGTACAAGAAAGAATTATCACTGAAGCAACTGCCAGATCTGAACCCAGCCTCTGGCTGGCATCCTGCTGCTGGAGTGGCCCAAGGTGCTGCCTTTTCACCCAAAGGTGACATTCCCACATGAGTCTCCCACCTGACTCAGGCAGAAGTTGTTTCTGAGAAGACCCTCTACCAGTCTTTGGCACAGCACTTCAGCCTCACTCCCAAGAGCACCAATGGTAATTCTTGCAACCCTCTTTTTCAAGATAGCCCTGAATTTAAAAAGTTACTAAAACTTGTAACCAACACACTCAGCAGCTAGATTCCAGAAGCGTTATGCACATCTTCAGCTCTTAAGACCTGATGTCAGGGCAAATGAGGAAATTCTAACATTAAAATCCATACAAGCAATTTTTCAAAGAACAGTCCCAATTTCGTTTTGTTCTGTAATCCTTGTACAGATTTTAATACTACAGTTGTGCCTTCCATCCAGGAGAACCTCCCATTCCTATGTGCCCTGGTTCCACAAGGCCAACAGGCGTGACCAGAGTCAGACACAGTTAATGCACAAACAGGAACCTCTATTCACCACACAGGAACCCTCCCACTCGCGCCTGGGCTGCCCACACTTCCAGACCTTCCTTTTATGCAGAGCAAACCCCTGGGACAATGGGGTTACTGGAGTTTAAGCATAAGCTGCTGCAGTTCAGCCTAAACCTCTTCCCATTTGACTTCAGCTGGACTGAAACAACCATGGGTGGTCAGGACAGAGCTTCCAGGAGCTGCTGCTCAACCCCTCAAGGTCTCTGCTCTGCCTGCTGGGGTGCACGGTACCACAGACCTACCCATTCCTAAGCTCTGAAAAACCTGAGAACTTTTTCAAAACTTCATCAGAAAAAAAACCCAAACAATTAAAAATCAAACCAGTGTGCTCATAAAGCTAAGAAAAGCACCTGCCCTTACTCCTGCATTACCTGCTGGCTATCAGGACGGCCATCTCCACATCAGCTGGCTCTCCACCAGCTCCCATCATTAACGTGCACTTTCATTCTCTTTGTGCTTCTTCAGAGAGCAGGAGATTTTAAGAACTGTTGTTGTTATTAAGGACCTGAAGGGCCATGAAATGAGACAGCTCTACAATGTAAAAAAAAAATCTGTTTCTTACTGTCTGGAGTTTAAAGGCCAGGGAGAGGAGCAAGCAAAAAAAACAAGCTCTACAAAGACCAAGTCCTTTGCCTTGCTTCACATCTTCTCTAAAAGCTGAGAGATGTCTTACAGCTGAAAGAACTGGAAGACCCTTTGGAACAAAAGAGAAAACTATTAAACTGAACCCAACCTTACAGGAAGCCCTGGATGTATCACAGAACAGAACGCACACATTTCTTTTCAAACATTTCACATCTTCAAACACAAAACAAGCCAAAATCTCTGGAATCCACTGTATAAATCACTTCCTTCCTTTTAAAAAGCAGCTCTTGCACTTCTCCTTACTCTGGCTTTCACCAGCCTGGCATCATTCACTGATCTTTCCCAATACTCGGTCTCTGCAACATTCAATTCATACGTAAAACTCTAGGACTTTGCTAAATAAAAAACAGAAAACCCAAACCAAAAACGAAACAAAAAAACCTCCCACACCCTAACACTCCCTTTGGTGTTAAAAAATACAGCAGCATTCTATTAGTAAAACAAAGCAAGAAAATCCTTTCTTTTGCACCCATTAATCCAGACAAATGTGATGAGATCCTAAACTTAAAAATATGTGTTTCCTGACCTAAAGGAAAAAGGCTTTTCTAGCTTCAGATTTTAATCAAAGCCTGGCCAAAGCTCCGTTCCAACCAGTCTGGGGTTTTTTTGAGCTTAAACCAATTTCCATCTAGTATTTTAAGGAAAAATGTACCACTGAAAGCCTCACCACAGGAATCTTTAGCCCACTATGTTTAAACAGCTCCAGCTGGTAACGTCAAGTCAGCAGCACTGCACAAGGAGCAGGACACTTCATGCTGCTCTGCCATCACTCCTTGCCAGCCCTGACCCAGGGTCAGTGCTCGGGACAGTCCTCATCATTCAGAAAGAAATCACTCAGAAAGAAACCCTGGTGGAGTGTCAACTTTGTAAGACCACAAGTATTTCCTGAAGAACACGTTACCTGCCAGGAGAGCACAGAACTGCTTTCTGCAAAGAGCACTTAAAACACCCTCCCCCTGCAGGGCTCAGCTTTGAAAGCTGCAGTGCAAGACACACGTGTAACCTGCTTGTCAGAGAAAACACAACTGCATTGTTTGAAGCTTCTGACAAATGCCAACGTCACAGTCTACACCACATTCTGCACTTACTACATTAAAGCAATATTTGTTTTTACTTTCTTTTTTCTATTCTGGGAGTAATAAATTTGTGTTGCCAAAGAGCAAAAATTCACTCTTAAAAGATAATTTAGGATCTAATTCATCTGAAAATCAGGTATACTAGTGTACACTAATAGTCTGAGCTTAAAAATTTAACTGTGAAGCAGAGGTATCTGTCCCTCAGGCCCATGAGCTTGCTTGCCACCGCAGCCAGACGTCAGCACGACCTGCACAGAGCAGGTGGGTTTAACACCCAACCACCACCACCTCTGTTTCTGTAACCAGTACTCCTCAAAGGGCACTGCCCTCAGAAATGGCAACTGGAGATCTTAGTTACCCTTTTTCCTGAAAAGCAATGCAGATAAATAGTAGCCTACTACATTTGTGATTAATAGTAAAATAAGCTTTTTTCTTTAAAGTAAAATTTGTTGCGGATTAATTTTACCTTCACAAATCTCTGTAGTTAAAGCCAAGCCTCGAACATGATAAAAGTTTGATAACCAACTTTAAAACTTTTCACTGAATTTGTTTTCAAGAATTTTTTTTCCATGAATAATAAAAATTACATCGCCCATAATACACAATTTTTTTTTCTATAATGTAATTGAATAAGTAGTTTGAAGCGTATTTCAGTAGTTCAGGTTCTGAACCCCTGGCCTGGGGCCGTGCCTGTGCTGGCAGGACTACACACCCAGCCTGCTCTCAGCACCTCCATGGCCAGAACCAAGAGCAGGCTGCTCTCATGGCTCCTCCCCGGCAGCGATTCAAGAGTGGATGCACTGGACATAACCCCCAGAGGCTTCAGACCCGCTCCTCATGCTCTGCATGGAAGCAGCCCGGCCCAAACGGGCTGGAGGCTGTGTCCTACAGACCTCCCCACGGCTGGGGTCAGCAGCGGGACCGCCCGCTGCCCCCGTGACCAGCATCACTGCTGCCACAGACCAAACTCAACTGCTGCATTCATAATGCACAACCCGTCTGTAGTATAAAATATTTCATTAATAGTCATACCTGAGTCTTTCTTGTTCCCTTTTCCACCCTCTCGGCTCTTTTTTAAAACTGCCTTTAACATTTTAAGTGCTGCTCCTAAAGGATAACAGAAAGAAAAATAAATGCAACATTAATAACATCCATTCACATAAAGCCCAACATAATAAAGATAGGATCAATACAAATAAAACAGTGAGATAAGCAGAAGAAACTTTTTGGTAGTTACATTTTTGTTTTACAACATAGCTTGGTTAAGCAAAGTTCTGATGCACAAGGAATGTTTTAATACTTGAACTAAGCAATTAAGAGTTCACTGTCTTCTTATACAGAGAAATAATACAGCATTCTCCACATTCCACATATAATTAAGGTTATAAGGCTAAACCCCTGCAAGTTACTGTAAGGCACTCTGGCAAAAATATAACAGAGTAAAGGTCTAACTCCTGAACTCCCTCATCTGTGTGGCTGGGGGAGCAGCACACGTTAGAAATCTGCTGTCAGATGCAGACTCCAAACTGGGGGAGCACAGAGCAGATGGGTGACAATGGGACATG
>VYZX01000778.1:0-14686 GCA_013401335.1 Brachypteracias leptosomus
CCAGGGTAAACCCACCACAAAATGATTAATCCAATTTATTAGCATTAGTCTTTTTCACTGACAAGCTTCCTTAGTGATCATTTCACATGTGACTTGCCTACCAAGGAATGATCTGGAAGCTCTCCATCAAGGAGATTCCAACAAGGAGATGAGCTGGAAGCTCTTTTATTCTTTTCTTTTAATGGAAGCTAGAAGTCTAGTAATCACTTGACACCTTACATCAATCTTGTCACACCACACTATTCATAGCAGCATTTCTATCTGAAATATTAATGTACTTTTCTGGGTTTGATTGTTATTGGGTAATCTTAAGAGCATTCCTCTGGATTTCATTTGGGAGAGACAATATATAATACTTTGTTTCTGTTCTTTTTTACTCCCCTTGCTTTTTAATTGTCAAACTGTCAAGTAGTTCAGAGTGATTTCAGGGCTCCGAAGAGCACCTGGATTTCTGGATCTAGCATGTACAAACTTCTGCATAATAGATTTCAACTACAGCTGAAAAAAAATGCCATTTTGATCCCAGACCAAACTTCCCATTTGGAAATGAACTGTGGAGAAACCACCAACACTCAGTTACAGCATTTTCCATTTTAAGATAACAAAGCACCTCACAAAAAACCATTTATCATTCCTGCAAGGTAAACTGCCTAGCCTGTTCTCTACCTACACACAGGCGTAGACATGACTGCAGAGGACGGAAGCCCAACTTCTTGTCATCTTTCGGCAGGCGTTAGTCTGCTCTGCTGAATGCCAAGAGCCTCTCAAATCTGCTGACTTCCCTGATTGCCTAAGATCATTCTTCTTTCCTGTACATACATGGTTAATGTTCACAGCAATGTATGATGCATGGCTATGGATTTAATATTTCCAAAGTTTGGAGGTATTCAATTTAGGCTGATTTTGACCATCTGTATCAAAAATAGGTATATTTCTGCAGAATTCCCCTTTGAACAGCATGCTCAGTTGTGTCCTGTAGGATGTTAATTAACATAGCAAGGTACCACAGTGCTAAATTATTTCTAAGTATTTTGAATTCAGGATATTTACTTTCTCTAGTGATAAGTGGCATAAGCCATATCCAGCAAAACCTGGAAACTGCTGTTTGAAGTGGTATCATTTTTAAAACCACTTCAGCAGCATAGCAGAATCAGGACATTAAGGGAGTGGGAGGAGGAGAGATCTTATATGAAAGAGAAAATATTCTCACTCTCTCCAAAACTGAAGCATGAGTGAAATGAAAAAAAGACAAATATTTAAATTAACTTTTTGATATTTATAATGTATTTGGAAGAGCAGACTTAAAAGCTAGCATTAACTGATGAAGGGGTAAGCTGACATTACCTTTTTGGATTTATAATAGCTTTTGAAAACTCAAGTTCAGAGGGATCAGAAAGGAAAAACAACAAAGTGCATCAAGAAGATGTGTCAATTAAAAAAAACACGAGAGCTTTATGGAATTAGTGAAGACAGCCACACACTGTTCCTTTTTTGGAAGCACTCCAATTCTTTAAATCAGATTAGGGTCATTCCTAATTGTTTCAAGCACAAAGATGTGTGGTATTTATTTGCTGGGTGCCTTCTTTTCTGACTGATTAGCTTTATGAAGATTAGCTGCCTGTAATTTCTGAAATAGCTAATGTAAGGTAATTAGCTCACAGCATGCTGCAGTTTGCACTGCCCAGGAGAAGAGTTTGTCTCAGCTGAGAGAAGGATTATGGAAGACATTACAGACAAAGAAGCAGAAAGTTAGCAGAGTTCCTCAAAAAAAGTTCCTGCAAAATTTGATTCAGCTATTTTCAAAATATACTTTATAAATAGAATATGAAGAAGATTGGTGTGGCCTGAACTATGCTGGAAAATACTTTGAAAGACAGTACAAAGTGCTTCCAGAAGGGTTCCCTTAAAAATAGTGTGGTGTCTCTCACAATTCTCATTCTGTGTGGTACTATGTCTAATCTTTTTATGATGTCCATAAAAAAAGAACTGTGATGCGTCCAATAAGAAAACTGCACTTTTAAGGAGAGCTTACAGATGATTTATAAAAGTTTCTTCTCAAAGCAATCTCAAGAAAAAACAGCCTGGAGCCAGAAACATGCTAACTAGGGCATTTGACAGCAATTCTAATCATAAAGCTGTAATAAAGTCACGTGAAAGAAATTATGGTTTTCCACAGAACTACATGATAACCTGGTTCCAAGTTTCAGAGGATAAGGGGGAAGTAAAGAGAAGTTGAGAGGAAGAAGCAGGACTTTTCATTTGAGGCTAAAGAAAGAGCCAGTTGCAAGGACTAACTCCTTTAGATAGGTCAACCACCACTTACGGTAATGGAAGCAATGAAAGCCCTCTATAAATTCTTCAAGGCAGGTGACTGTTGGAGAAGTTAAAGCTGAGTAGCTATCATAAAAACCAGCTAGGCATCCTCAACCCATTACATTTGTGATATTAAATATGCTGTTAATAATATATTTTCCATTTTTTTCTCTACTTGTATTCTATTTTTTAAATGAAAGATTTTTGATAAATCTCTGAAGTGAAGCTGAGGGTTTGGTTACCCTTAGAACAGGGATTCTCTTCATGTTGTGCATACTATGAAAGCTCAAGGTACCCAAAAGCTTTTAGGGTGTTCATTCACTAGGTATGGCTAATATAGGTATTTGCATCAAAGCAATATTTTCCATTAACAAACTTCACCCTGTCATTCAGCAAGACAATGACTGATACATGAACATAAGCAAGTGCACATGAGGCTCTGGCAAGCATTTTGCACTGACGTGCTTTCCAACTAGTTAGTGATCTGCTGCAGAAAGTCAGAATCTCTGACTTTAAAGGATTATTGTAATTCAATAATTCATGAGTTACGTAACTACCATCTTCACCTAATTCATATCCAATTTGCTTTTTCCCTAAAGTCACCTATAGTCAGTGTGTAACAAATATTTACAAGAATATCTTACAAAAATGGTCCATTTAAATACGGCAAGTTAAATATATTCACCATCATTAAGAAGCATGAAGTTTTAGCTACAGCTCTCTTGTTCCAGCATGTCCTGGTCATCACATTAAACTACAGTGGAAGCCAAACTAGAGTGGAAGCCTTCTCATATGTTTTTAGAGAAAACTTTTTGCATATATTTAATCTCAATCCCTATTTTATTATGCGCAAAACTTTTGGTTCTTCTTACATAAACCCCATCACACAATACGTGTCAACATACAGTGACTCAGTTAATGGGTAGGTGGGAATATGTGACAGGTAAAATTTGTTAATGGAAAACTTAATGAGAGTATCAAACAAAATACCTATTAGCATTAGGAAGGACTGAAATATGTTTTAAATGACTACTAAAAAAAACCCCAAGCAACATATTTAAGTGTGAGATGATGCATGAAAAAGAGAGTATTAAAAGTTACTTCACCATAGAAACATACGATGTCATTGATAAACAAGAATACTGTGGTTACCTTAACCTATACCCAGCTACAAGTCTTTGGGCTGCTATAAATAAGGTTTGTTAAAGTTCTTGGATTGGAAGATAAAATGAACAGTTTTTAATCTCAGGAGTAACCATGGTTCAACATTGTAATTACTGAGACCAGCTATTTTAATATTGTGTTAATTTTAATGACCTTATTCATCAAAAGACTTATGAAAAGGATGACTAAACCCTAAATGGAGAGAGTAAAATGTATTCTGCTTAAACAACAAAGGATTTCAGGGATTCATGGCTCATGTTTAAAACCCCACACAAAGTAATCTGAGTCATAACTCCCTTCTCTGTAATGTTAGAAATCTAGGGAGATACTAAAAGTTGTTAAGCAATGTTATGGAGAGCAAAAGATTTCAATAAATTAGAGTGTAATCCCTTTAAGGAAATTCAAAGCTAGATCAGTGGCACTATACAGTGTAATATGATTGGTTTCCTTTACTACCTTCTCTTCCCTTTTTTTTGAGTTATAATATCACTACATTAAACATTAATCACTTTAAATATCCACATGCCAAATTCTTGTCAAGAATCTCATTATTTCATGTCTCAAATATTACAATATCTTCTCCGGCCTACTCGTATCCATTCGGATTAATGCTGCTAAAACAGGTCACTTACCAGTAATCAGATCACAAGAACCCATAATGGATAGGAACAGAAAAAACATAGCATTTCTTCTTAGTGTGAACATATCCTCCCTTTTGGAAGATTAGTTTGAGGATGTCATCCCATATCTGTCATTTGTAGTCTACCTGCTTGACTAAGGTGAGTTAATGCTTTAGCATCCTTAGGAATGCAAGGAGGCATTCTGTACATCTGATCACAGGCAGATACACAACAGGCTGAACACCAATTTCAGAGCTTCCTGACAAAAAAGATGGCAGATACTATCACTGAGTGCCTGACAGCTGAATGTACACAGATTTTTATGTCTGCAGAGGAAGGTGTGATTTTCCCAAGTGTGACAAGTGTGACTACTGGTCAGAGGGGTGAGCACGTATTAAGAATGTCATAACTTAAGATTTATAGCTTTCCAAGAGATTACTTTTCTCTTCTGCAACTCTGAGTTTTAAAAGAAAGTAAAGAAAGTGAAAGAACAAAATCCTCTCAAGGAAAAGAAAAAAACTGATGAGATGAACTAAGCACTTGAAGCATTACTGCTGACCTATAATATAGTGGAAAGAAAAGAAATAAAAATTATGGACTGCAAAACTTTCTTCATCTTTTCCCTTAGTTTTCTTTTCTCTATTCCGCAGTTTTTAAGATCATTCACAGCCTCTTATCAGTACCATTCTGTACTGACAAATCAAGCAATCATGACGCTTACCCTCCAAATCTCAGTTATGTTTTTAAATAAATGACTTCTGTTTCTCTGAAGTTGTCTTCACACTTAGAAAAATCTCTTCATGAACACGTGCAGTCATGATACTCCTGTAAACTTCTCAAAACTGCTCCTTCCCATGGCACTTTGAAATAAATTGGAAATAGTTATACTTCTTACAGCTAGAAAAACTCATGCCGATGAAAATGAGCATTACTGATGATGTCTCCACCTCTGCCTATATTGCATCATGGGTGATGAGCATAAGCCAGTGGTAGTGAGAAGGATGATGGCTATGTTACCTAAGGGCTGAGTGTCTCAGCAGCACTCTTTAATTTGGGCTTGCATCAACAAACATGGCCTCTGGTTTGGAGCTGGCAAGCAGACAGCTGGATTGAGCCTGGAGAAGACCACAGGCAGGCAACTCTCATTCTTTTTAAGTTTAGCCAGATCAAGCAGAAATAGTTATACTGAAAATATACAGATCAGAACAAAACTGAAATTCTCCTCAGTTATATTTCTTGACTGAAATGGAAATCATGGAATGTTAGTGATTGGAAGGGACCTCAAAAGATCATCTAGTCCAATCCCCCCACCGGAGCAGGATCACCTGAACCAAGTTGCACAGGAAGGCGTCCAGGCGGTCTTTAAACGTCTCCANGCCTCTGGTGTGTCAGCCACTCCTCCCAGCTTTGTGTCATCAGCAAACTTGCTGACAGTGCACTCTAATCCCTCATCCAAATCATTGATGAATATATTGAACAGCATCGGTCCCAGTAGCGACCCTTGAGGACTCCACTTAATACAGGTCTCCAACTAGACTTTGCCCCATTGACAACTGCTCTCTGGCTTCTATCCTGCAGAAATACTCAAAATTAGTATTCTATAATATTGATGTATAAAATACTAGCTCCTCTCATTCAAATGCTGAGCAAAAGATTCTATTATGATCTATTCTAATTGTTTGGGTTTCTCATTTACAATGCAGATGTTACAGGTCTGCACATCACCTACAGGGAATGTTCACGCTGGTGTTGATGGTATTTATACTCGTGGTCAAGAGAAGAATATAATTTGGAGATAAGATCTTTTTTATTTATCCTGGAGATGCTATTACTAAATTAAACAGAAATACTATTATAGCTGTTGAAAAAACACCAACAGAAATATTTCTTCATACTCTCATAGTGCAGGATCTGTGAGTTTTCATCAGCTTTTCACATTGATCTTTTCTGAGTTCTCTATAATTTGATTCCCTGTTTAAGCTCTACAAGCTACATCTACACTGCCACATATAGTTTCATTGCTGTACTAGCCAGATTCACAGGAGAGCTTCTCAGCACCTTTCTGTGACGAGTATAACACAAATGTGTTTCTGTTAAATGTTTGGTAACTGTGTATAAACATACCTTTCAAGATGTGAGATAATAGGAAACAAAAATCCCTGCAGAGCAACAACTGCAAAGGCAGCCTGATGAAGGGGCTTTCTGCCCCCAGCATCTGGGGGAAGTCTTATGATAATTAGTGGAAATGGGGAATGATGGAGATGAAAATGCAAATGGAGAGCTCTCTCTTTTCCTGTAATTGTTGCACTGGATCATGAAATTAAAATCATCAAGTCAGAAAGATCCTGCACAGATTTCCAGAGATACTGCCTGTTCTGGCTAATTGTGTCAGCCTGGAGTAGCTGATTAGCATAATTAATCTAAACTTCTGATTACCCAAAGGAAGGAGATGTTCCTGGCTGCACAGGTGAAATATAATAATTGAGACTTCAAGAAGCTAATATACAGTAGCTAATAAGTAAGAGTATTTCAGAGCCTCTTTGCTTGTCTCTTGCTTTCTTAAAAAAGGACCGAGGGGAATCAGGAGAGCACACTGCGTTAAGCTCAGCTCTTTGCTCCTTGAGGGCACAGTGCTGTAAAGTATTGAAGTTTGATTCATTAACACAAGAGCTGTGCTAGTAATCTGTACTTCAATACTATTACCAACTGTAGCACAACACCACTCAGTGGTCTCAAATCCAATGGGTGTCCTTGTTACATCCAGAAATCATAGAAAATTCCTAGCAGAGGCTTAAGAATAAAAAAGCCAGAAAATTAGGAGAGGTTAAAACACTGAATTTTGGCCACCAGAGTATTCACACAAAGAACTGCAGCTGAACTCCGAGTGTCTTATAGCCTAGAAAAAAATGTGACCCAAGAAGTCAGCCTTTTCTATATGTATACATCACAAGAGCCCCTACATTATACTCTTAAAAGAAACTTTCCTTAATTTCACTAACTTCTTTATATTGTTATTCCACATCTGACCTCAGATATAACCTAATCCTATCCTAAGTAAAAGCAACCAAAGGCATAGACATAAGTATCTAGAAAAGAAATGTTACTCCTCCCCAAAAGAAGGATCCAGTAACTGCGATGCTGTTCTGGCTGTGTTCTGTCAAGTCACTGAAAGAGTATTTCAAAAGCTCCAGATAAGGAGTTAATGCATACATTTAGAATTTTTTACTGACAATCTGAGCCCTGTGTTTGGTCATCCTCAATTATAAACCATGAAAGCTTCAGCAACTCAGCTGAGAATCCAACTTCATCCTTTTACTATTTTCCACAATTTCAGGAAGAGAAGGACAGTTACATAAGTCATAGTGACAATGTAAGATTTTTTTTAATGATTACATATAAAATATTTCTTAAGAAAACATAATGAATTTTAGTTGAGTGAAAGCTGCGTCACTGGAAACCTTCTGTTTGTTCTCAGTATGGGCACTGACGATGAAACTTTGCCTATTCCCATTACTGCTCTTCATCTCTCATCTGCAGAGAAAAATTATGGGATCCTCACTTAAAACTCTGCTAATTCAATCCTTTATTCTCAGTGCCAGCAAAAAGGAGGCTCATCAACTATAAATTCAACTGAAATTGCAATTAAGCCGACATGCAGTCAAGGCCAAGAAATCCCAACTTGTTATACTCCACTAGGAGTCCAATCACAGAGGAAAAGCTACGTTTGAGTTGTCTTCAAATATACTAGCTACCTTTACAAAGTCCTCATGTTCTCAGTTCCCACAGACCTTTTAAACAGGGTCCTCAGTCAAAGAGTTTTGTCTTTTTTTTTTTTGCCATCTTTAAAAGCCTTTTCAAATGCTTATAAAGTTGTGTCTTTGGGCATGAAACTTTAGATAATGAAAATGAGGATTCATTCCACTGGAATTAACAACAAAGGAAAAAGATAAATGAGACTCCAGGAGTGGATGTACTATTGAGCAGCAAGTTCTCTCATCTCCAGTACAACTAGCTGGCATAACCCATCCTGCCCTAATAGCCTCACACAAATGTTTGTTGATGCCTTGTCCTGCTCCTGTATAGACGAGGCCATTGTCCCATCCTGGAGACAAACTGAAAAAACAAAAACTCAAATACAAGTATTCTGTCAAGACATGTTCAACAGCTGCACAGCCTTTCAGGTGAAAAGAAAAACAATCCAATGACTGCACTAATGAGCCAGTGACTGCCACAGAGGAGACAGAACATGAGACACTTCCTCATACAAAACCCCAGCTGCTCTGAGTGGGGGAAGGTACCATATCAGGAGAGGTCTTGCAGATGCTGCACACCACAAAAGCAGTTCTATGGCAACCTGATCAGAGTAAGGAATATAATTGAGAAATAACTGAAAACAAGTGGCATGAAATTTTCAAAAGGGCCTCCCATTTGCCTTGGAGAGACAAGGCATCCTGTTGCTCAGGACATGGCTTGGAAACGTATCCTGAGACAGCTGCCTTGTCCTTAGCTGGAAGATTCGTATGCTTTCAAATACCTTGTAGTGGGTCTGTCTGAGCTGATTTTCCTCATGCAGCCCTAGGACCCAGAGANCACCACATACCTGCTTAACTCCTTGCATACAGTTTATTTAGTTGGTCTTTGCTGGAAAGGATCTGCTTGACTTTCTGAGCATTGGACTGAATGAAAGGGAGACATGTGTGGGAAGGAGGAGAGGCTCATGGTGCCATGTGTTGCCAGAGGCTGGGTTAGTTTTGAAAGCTCACAACACTGTACCATTTTTAATGTTAAATGGAGCTGCTTTATTTTAGACCCTCAGAAGAGCTAGAATGAGAATCAGACATTTCTCTAGGCTAATGTACTAACCTTTGAAGTATTCACTTTCTGAAGTCAAGCACTAGCTACTCTCCTACGGCTAAAATGAGTATGCCTTTAAGGTTCATCCAGAGCTAGATGTCCAACAAATTCACTGCTGTCAGTCAAGCATGAGCCATACACAGCCCTTGGCTTCCAGAGGAAATAAAGTCTCCTTCGATTCTCAAGAAAAGCCAAGAGGCCAAATAAGAAGTCACAGAACTAGTCCTATTAAGTGCAAGGAAGGCACCCTTTCCAGGCTTCCCATTCCACAAGCTAAGCACTGCTTTCTTGGCCCAGCTTGTCCCACAATGAGGTTAGGTGTAGGAGGGAGACAATCAGCACCATTTTCTAAACATATAATTACTTTTCTAAATCCTTATTTTAAATGAAGACAACTATTTATGCCACATACACTCTGATGTTTTAGCTGGTCCACAGAAATCTGAATGGAAAACAGGATGTGCTAAGATTAGGCAGCATGTTTGCAATGGAAGAATTGTGCTGTTCATATGAATTTTACTTTAATTTTTCAGGGAACATTCCACCTTTCTCTTTGCTGTCCTGATGAGGCACCAGACTATTATAGGAAACACCCTGCTCCAGGCCAGAAAAGCAATTCCATTTTCAAAAGCTAGTATACTTGGGCTAATTAGAGTAGCTCAGATACTTTGATCAGAGATAAATTAATGCTTTGTATGAGATTCTGCTCTTAGTTAACTTCTTTTACTAAATTCCCTCACTAAGGCTTTCTAATTTCACATGGGAGGGGAGGAAGATGAAAGGAAATTTTTTAATCAACTTGCTGTAAATTTAAGACTAGTTTGCTAAGTACTTGTTTGGCTTTATAAGACTATACTACAATTTTGTCTTATTAACACCTTGTTTTATTTACATCACAATTTATTAAACCATTTCGTGGTATATAGAGTAGGAGAACCACAATGCATTGGGTATTTTATGCCCCATTCCACATTTGTTATTATTTTCTCATTGCAGTGGTGAAGGTTGGGACCATATCTCTATTGAGAGCATGATAAATAGTCCTAGTCATCACCTGTATCAGTCAATATTTCACATATGATTAACTCTATTAAGTTTAGCAGGGCAAGACAGAAGCCTTCTAGCTGTGTAAGTTTTTAAATGTCTTCAGCATTCATATACTCTGCATTTCAATGTGCTTGCTCATTTTCCTAAGCCTTTTTCACCATTTGTACTGTTCAGTTATAAAAGCCAGGGCTTACACATGAAATGATTTAGGAAAGGAGGAGGAATTTCATGGCAGAGAAAGAAGTAAATTAATTCAACATTACTCCAAAACTGTCTTGGATCGTATTTATATAATGGCAGCTTTTGTGATAATGAAAAAAAAATCCCAAGAAAATACATGAGATTGATTATAAATTTAGCAAAAAGCTTACAAGTCTGATGAACATTCCTATTTCCCATCTGCATGCTCAGCCAGTTGTGAGTTTATCAATGCATCTCGGTTCAGATTTCTGGGATTCCCTTGTTTATATCAATCAAATCTCAATGAATGTCAAGGAAAGCACTGTCTTAACTACAATGATACTGTAACACTATTTTCAAAATTAGAACTCAAGGTCTACTTAAAGTCAGAAAGATTCATGTAAACACAAAGCCTACAAGAACTCCCCAGGAGAGCTTCAGCCAGTATGCCTGCCCTTAGAGATCCCAAATCTGGCTTTTTTTCATTTACTCAATGTCTACTGGCAGAAGACAGAGCTCAAGTATTTCTGAACATTACATTTCCTTTCTAGTCAAGCATCTCCTTCCACTCCAAATCATTCATTCATATAAAGACATGGGGGCTAAGGGGACACAAACTCTGGTTACTGACAAAGGTCACATAATTGTTCAGAAAAAGGGTTATCCATCTGGAATTTTAGGCTTTGATACTTGTTGGACATGGATAATGGCAGAAGTCTGATGCTAATGTAACAGGTACCAGCACAAGAGATACTTAGATACAGAAGACAATTGATTTGAAAAGAAAAAATATAGTTGAAACATATACGTAAGACATGCAATTTAACAGTCAGACAGCTCACAACTATCTCAGGCAGTGGCAAACAGGCTGGAGTATGAGACAGGAGGGAGGACTAGCAGAGACCCAGCTCCCATCTCTCAACAGATGGTTAAGATCTGTCAGTAATTTTGATCCACTTTCATCGCTGTGTCTAGCAGACTTTAGTTATTCACATGCTATAAAATCTGCAATGTGTTTTTCCTCACACATCCTATTTCTTCACTTCGATGTCAGAGCCATGAAGTTTTTGGGTTTTGGGTTGGTTTTTCTTCTTCCTTCTAGCCCTGGGATTCCTGTGTTTTCTTCACTTGGCATATTAACGTGCCGGAAGGACCAGCTAGATTTTTCCATCAGAGATGAAGGCTTAATTTCATTACGACACACAGTATATATTACTGTACAGCTGAGCATAGAGGCTACGCAGCAGGGATGCAACAATTCAGAAATATTCACTGCATTATAAGTAAACCAGTCATCAACACACTCGGCTCGGCTATTATTGTCACAGGATTTAATAAAGCAGTTTGCTATAATTTTCATTGTCATGCCTTTAGCACCAAGTAGTTTACCTTGTCTAAACGAGGCACAAGTGTGTTTCCTGAGGTTAAGAACTACAGCATGACAGAATCACAGACTGGCTGAGGTTGGCAGGGACCTCTGGAAGCTCATTTGATCCAACCCACATACACAAACAAGGTCACCTAGAGCAAATGGTCCAGGATCGTGTCCAGTTTTTTATTATCTCCAAGGAGGAAGACTTCACAACCTCCCCGGGCAACTTGTGCCAGTTCTTAGTCTTCTCTCTCCAATAGCTCCATGTCTTTCTTGTACTGGGGAGCCTAGAACTGGACACAGTGCTCTAGATGTAGCCTAGGTCATGTAGGCCACCTAGATGATTCATAGTAAATAACATAAGAAAAATATGTGAACATTAAGACTTACTAATTGTTGTAGCTCATGGTAGGCATTCCTAAATATCTACAGAAGGACTGAGCATCTACTGGCTCCATCATGGCATATTTGGGTTCATATTTCAGCTTCCCAGACTCAGCATTGTACAGTAGCACCACTGCAATATTTAATTCACATAAACACTACAATCTTTTCCACTCATTCAGACCTGCTTTCTTGCAACTTTCTGCTTGATAACTCCTCACTGAAGACCACACTGTTAGCCTGTGTTCACAGATCTTGTGGACTCTGAACAGCAGTGATTCAATTAAAATTTGCAATGTTCAGTATGGCTTATAACACTAGAGATTTCAAGTCCTGAGCACTTGCTGTTTAGCTGTGGTTAAACACACTTGACAGGCCATAGCACAGCTGTAGTTTCTGGCAGTGCCCAGCAATGCAAGAACCTGATGCAAAAGTCATTTTCTTCCATTCTGTCAGCCACACTAATCATCTCCTTCCAGTTGTGCTGCAGTGCCATGGGCTGCTTTTCAAAGCCAACTCTGACACAACGGCAACAAGACATCTTGCACAGAGCTCCCTGGAGCCTAGAGACCCCTCTTTCCTCTGATTGCAAAAAAGCTGCAAGACGGACCAAGCAGGGCACACTGCATCAACTAAGATGATGCAAATATGGCACTGATTATACATCAAAACAGTTTTTTCTCCAGTTTCAAGCAAAACATTAGCATGGAATAGTACTAAATCCTTCAGGTCACCTATAAAGCTATTGTATATATATATAACATTCACATACTACAAATAAAAAGGAAAGTGCATGTGCATATAAAGAGGTATTTATATTTAATGAACAACATTGGGCACAGCAAAACATATTATATATAGTATCTGTCCCTGAGATTTGTTTGTAATTCATGACAAGTTACAGTCTAAACTCAAAACCTGAATGAATGTTGTCAGTTGCATGCATCATGCATATAGAAGAATATTCTATTGTGTTTATCTGCCTGGCAGATTTACATTGTGATCATTTGAGAAAGCTTTGAGGTATAAGAGAACATTTCAAGGTTTAAGGACTATCACAGATAAAATCCTTGCCACCTTAGAAGTGCATTGCTATCATCTACATAACATTCACAACCCCATCCTTAAGGGGAAATTTGTAAAAATACAAATGCACATACTTGAAATGGAGAAAACTCCTTTTGACTGAGATTTCTGAAACACACTTCTTGTTCTCTATGCACTCAGTGATGCCATGCTAAATCAGATGATGCTATAAATTCTATAGATCGTAATAAAAACTACAGGTAATATCCTAAAACAGCAAAGAATTCTTCACCATGCAATTATGTTACAAATGATAGCAAATGCTTTTCTTCAGTATTTTTTTGTCTTAGATTACAAGGTCTCCTTCAACTTGCCCATAGCAACAATAAGCAAACACTCAGCAACACCATTAAGAAAAAGACTAAAAGAAGAAAAAGCTGTATTTTAGTGATAATTGACAAGCGTATTGAAACATTTTTTTGTTCACAACATTCATTTAGCAAGTGTAAATGTGTTAATTTCCTTCCTGCTCCATTTTTGAGATTTGTATTGTCGATGAGAAGGAAAGCTACAGAACCCACACGGAACTAAGGCACACCCAGCACTTGGATGAGTACCTTCCTTCTACGTCCGTCTCTCTCACACCATATTTTCTCCCCCTAATATAAAACAAATAACAAGGAAATCTAAGTTTGAACTCCAGAGATTTGAAGTTAAAATGAGTGCATGAGTCAATTCCCAAGAACAAAAAAGTAATAGATATTGGTCTGGTTACGCAGCTCATAATATTTTTGTCTTTCCCTGGAGACAACACCGAAAAAGACCTTGTTTATTAAGCCCGGTACCCCTCTTTATTGCAGGCAACAATGCCATGTACTCTCCTTCATAAACTCATTGTGAGCAACCTTAAAATTAATTAAAATTCATTAGATCCTGTTTCCACTTTTCCTGTCTGCCTATTCCAGAACAACACACCCATCATAGCAAGGAATTATCTCCTAAATTCTACTTAAAGATTTATTTATGATCAGTTTATTATGATTTTGCTTTGTGGTGTCTTATAGCTCAAATTCACCTTTTCAGTCAGGGGTATTTAATTTATTGATATATTTAGAGATAACAATACATTACAAGCCATACTGGTCTAATTCCTGGTAAGGTTGGCTTTTTATTCATAACTAACTTAGCAGTGTTTCCTTGCAACTGCTGACCAGAACGGTTTAGAGGATTCAGCCCAATAATGCCTTTTACAAAGACATTAATTCCTGCTGTTAACTCCCCCACACACCAACTCCTCAAATCACATGCGCATTTTTTCCCTTTTGTATCACACAGCAGCTAAGAGCTTCCTTCTGATCAGCAAGAAACCTTTGCACAGTGGTGGGTTTTTGACTCTTGATTATAATTGCTGGGTCTCCAACTTCAGCAGATTTTACTGATCTCACATGCTGTATTCTTATACTTTCATCCTATTTCTATCATTACAACCCTCAATATCATCCATTCTTTCCTGTTTAATATTCTACTACTTCTCCAAATTGGTGTTATCTTCAAGTCTGAGTTACAAGCAAATTAATTAGCACATTTGTACTTGTTACGCCAAGATCACAAGAAAAGTTTCCTGGGAATTCTAAATGCATCTCCTTCCTGCGAATCACCATTATATATTGTTTACCAGCTGTCACTGACCTTTGCATTTTTGCACATAATGTGCACAGATCATTAG
>VYZX01000778.1:24895-39908 GCA_013401335.1 Brachypteracias leptosomus
AAGAGTGTACTAAACCATAAAGAGAATATCCTGCCAAAAAAATTTTGACTAGGTTGATAGGAAAAAGTGGTAAACAGGTATTTGAAGAATAAGGTAAACTCCCAGATGGAAGTCCCAGAGAGGAACCTTCTGTCCTGCATGGGAGTCTTCTAAAAATCAAGAGCAATGAAGAGGAGACAGAACATCTTTAGATCTTGAGCTTTAGCTGAAATGTATAAATAAATAACATCAAGCTACTTATTTGCTTTCTTTTCAAATACATGTATCTTCAACTCCTTGGATCCCATGTATATAATGTAACTCATTAGAATCAAATATGGCATGAATAATTTCTTGTCCAGAATAACAGTTCAAACTGATGTTCTTAGTAACACACACCAGTCCAGCCATTGCCATTGAAGATGTCCAGAACCTTTAGTATCTGTTTTTGGTAGAAGGACAGCAATTTTAGTCAATTATTTAGCTTTCCCTTTAGCTTTCCCTTACTATTCTAATGAGCTGTTACCAGCTGTAGATCCTTTTTTGATTTGTTACTGATAATGTACGGATAAATTTCTGTCAAAACAGTAAAAATAGAGAACCAGATTCTTTACTTTAAAAAATTCAATAAAATTATGCCTGAGAATCTGCCTCTTGGTCTTGCCACAGTCTATCAACTACATAAATCAGGCACATATCTCATGTTTTCCCCCATCAAAACTTTGACTCTGAATACCTTTTTATTTCAGTGTAGATTAAGAGAGAATTGCCACTTCCTGTCTTGTAGGGGAATGTCTTTCTCCTTTTAAAAAATTCAAAATTTATTCTTGAGGCAATAAAGAAAAGATCAAGGAAAAACTCCTACAGGTGAGTCTCCTACCTACCATTTGTGTTACAAACATAGGTAAGGAAAACAAATATTCAAACAAGCAAATAGATACATGAGCATGAGTCCACAAGAAAAAAATCTCAGTCTAGAAAAATAACAAAAGGGTGGTTTCACATCCATTAAAGACAGTCTGCTGCCCAAATAAAAATGATGGGGGAGATGTTACATTTTTAGAGAGATGTAAAAGATACTTAGAGACTTGATTTACACCTGAGTTGGTATGAGTTGAAAATACACTGTTCTTAAGTGACCATCCATGCCGAAGTCACTTCTGTAATTAAAAAAAACTAACTACAAGTACATGAAAAACCTGAATAAAAGAAGCAATAAACTATATTTCACAAAAGAAACTACAAATGGTTTCCTTCTTTACACAGCTGACACCTGGGAGAGGCTACTTGAAAGGACTTAAAGAAAAATATAAAAATTGGTCCCAAGGCACTGGGTAGGTAAGCATCGTTTTTTCCTAATGCTTCCATAGCTGAGCAAAGGTGGCTACCACAGCAATGATATTAGCTGGTCTTGTGCTTCTTTACTACCAAACACTTGCCAACTGTTGCTGTCCTGAGCCTTCTACTTTATGTACCCACTGATTGTACACGTAGGCAGAATATTTTTATTCATTCAGACTCAAAACTTTAGCCAACTTGCATCTGAGCTCAGAAAATAACACACTACTTACTGCTTGTTTCTAAGCCCTCACAGATTAATTAAATTCTTTTTCTGAGGAGACAGAACTATTTCAGTTGAGGCATGAAATAGTAAACAGCTTTCGGCCTTTTCCAAAGTCATCTACATAATATGCTAACAAGCAAAGATATTTATTCCAATTTCCTGAATCAGTGATAATGATGAAAGTTATTACTTCTAGAAAAGAGTCATGGTTCTTCCAAAATGGGTGGTGTTACCAAATAATGTGTCTGGCAAACCATCTGATAAAATTTAAAGGAGAAGAAATTTAGTTCTTAGAGTAAATACAGATTATTTTCTAATCTTGCATTAAGTTTCCTTGTTTTGGCTTTCCCATTATACTGTGTACTCCTCTTAAGACCATTCACTTTTCTGTCAAATGCTGTCTTATTTTTATCTCTGTTCCATGGACTCCACTTTGCATCTTCTCATCATAATCTCATTCAATAAATTTTTGATGCATTGTAACTGAAATTCTAAATTAATGAGAAATAGGTATTCACCATTAGAAATAAACATCTTCCTGGAGGAGAACCTCGCATGCTGATGCTTCAGAACATGTATCTAATTTATTTTCCAATGTTAGCATGTTTAATTTCAACTAGATCATTACTTTTCATCAACAAATGTTACCTCCAGTACCAAATTACCTAAGCTAAATAGCAACCAAGTCACACAGTGTCTACAGGTCACCACTGGAGCATCTGAAATCCCAATGGTAATCCATCATCCCTGGTACCATTTGATACAACTTCCTCACAGCCCTTCTTGTTGGTGGCAATATTAGCTGAGCATTAGCGCAAAGAACCTTCCTGTTACTGGCTGAGAATTCAGTTAGTAATTCTTTTGCTTTTCCACAGCAAGTTGCCACGTAAAATAGCAAATAATGTGTTTAATCCTTCTAATTTCTACAAAAGGCTTTAGTTTTTCACAAATATGATATATCAGCATCTGGTCACAACAGCTCTATCCTTCCTCAGGTATTTACCTTAAGCAGAAAAGTAGAAAGCACCCACAATGTCATACATGGTCTTGCAGCCCTGGACTCTCACACCCAGGTCTCACCCCAGCTTGCAGCCCTTCATTCCAGCCCAGCCCTCGCTGCCATTCCCACCTCAAAGCAATGGCATCAAACCATACAGCTGGCCAGGGGTCTGTGTTCTTTCATAAAAGATATTCTCCTTTCTACTTTCACCACTCAGGTTTCTATGACTGAGTGCTTTCACATTACATGTGTATTTAAGCGTATTTTAAAACGGAGATGTTTGACTTCGGAAACGTCTTAATTAAATGTAACAAGATGGATGGCACACAGTCATCCTGAAAGTAAACTACAGACCTAGGCATAAGCAGAAAATGACAGAAAATCTGGAATAACCAACTCTGGATTTGGTTAAAGGGCTCACAGTGCCTACAGCCAGATGTTTTTTGAACAGTTTTTTACTTCATTTCTCAGTGATTATAACCACTTAGGAGTTTGATTATAATTTTCTTCTAGTGACTTATTTTAAAACTAGGCCCAATTTGATTCATATCCTCCATCAGCATCAGTAGGCTAGAAATCAGCCATCATTATCATCTCACATTTTAGAGATACAGAAAAAAAGCCACCAATAAGATTTGTTGAGCTGTCAAATCATGGCTTTCATTAGAGCCCACTTGCTGTTCCCACAAAGGCATTTGAACCCATACGAAAAAAGCCCTTGCTGTGCCTCACCTTCAAAAACATTTTCATTAGTGGGCTTAGGGGTTATTTTAACCCTTATTTCTCTGGATGCCCCTCATACCCGCCAATGGACATTTCAAGCAAATCTTTACAGAAGTGACTTCCTAAAAAGGGGGGAAAATATGTACTGGAGTAAGGAAAGAAAAGCAAACCTAAAAATAAGGATAACGTACTATGACCAGCTGGCTTTGTTCTGCTGTATTCAGAGTTTAATATTCCCATGGGTCTGTATGATACCATACATGTATTTCAGGATGGCAGTGTTAACATTTGAAGGGAAAAAAACAGCTATAGTCAAAGAATGCTTTTTTCCTTAAAAATTGACAGAAAAGATATATTTTTTTTAAAACTTTATCTATTAATACTACGTGTCTTTTCATCCCATGTCATTTCTTTAACTAAAAAAGAGCAATTGCAAACTTCCAGTTACACGGTTTTCTTTTTTTGTTTCTTCTGTCACTCTTGATTAACTAGAAACAAATCTGAGAAAGGTATCATTATGTGTTTCACTGCTTTTTAAAACATCTGTAAACAAAAGCACTGAAGCATTTTTTAAAAACATAAATGAGTAAACCATATACAATTTCAGAATCATAGAACCATAGAATGTGTTGGGTTGGATGTGACCTCCAAAGAGAAATTGTTTAATGATCAGTTGGGTTGGCAAAAATTAAAAAATGTCACACTGGTGTCTCAAGTAGCACTTTGTAAAAGATGGAGAAATGAGATCTTTAGTTCCCATTTATTTTCAAACCAGTAAAAATGTAATTTCCTCAGGATCCTACAGATGTTCAGTATCACGTTGGACATGAGCAGAAGCATGAACAGTAAGAAAAAGACACACACCTAATCTACAAAATGAATGCGAACAAACACAACTGGCTTTTTGGAGTGCGCAGACTGAATGGAAAGCAAAAGCTTATTTACGATTAAACCAGAGGTGTCATCCAAAGTTTACAGGCCTGTAAAATACACAGCCTCTCCCATCCCTGGCTCATTTTCCTAGATTCTGCCTTACAGAAAGCTCTCCAAGGATACATTTTTTTTCTCCCAATTCCCTTTACTTTTTCCCAGCCATTCTACTCTCCAACACATGAGCTGAACTGCTTGACTTTTCCCTTTCTAGCACAGGTATATTTCTGTATATATTCCTTCTGACTTAAGTGACTTTGTTTTTTTTTTAATGTATCACTGCTATAGCTGAGCCATAGTGGTACATCCAGCCCACCTCTGAGAGCTGGAAGGAAGCACCTGAGAGACAGCAACTTAACCTGCTTCAGGGCTCATGGGCGTCTAACACATCTGCACTTCTGCAGGTTCACTGTGGCAAACTCGCAGGTAGCGCTGGAATGAAGTGCAAGGGGCACCGAACGGAGGCAGCTAGGGACAGAGCTCTGGCTTCTTCAAGGCTCCACTGTTAGTTAGCTGCCAATTTGCCTCCCAGGCTCTTCAGTGCTCTGCAACCTTCGGCATTCTGGCATTGAACTTCTACTCATACATGAAAAATCAGAAAGTATTAGGAGCCTCCCTTTGTATGGGTTCTTTTAAAAGAAAAAAAAAAAACACAACAAAAACAAACAAGCAAGCAAAAACCCACGTCAAGAGTAAGCCTGACATGAGACCAACCAAACTGGATGCCCAAACAACTGAAATTTCAAAGAGAATTTTGTGTGCTCCAACTGTTTCAGCTCTTCCCCTTCCCACGTCATCTGCCCCAGGCAGCTCCCAGGCACATGCTGTGGACAGAGCCCCACCAGGCTGGGGTCAGGTGCTGCCTCCGGGCAGCATCACTAGGAAGTCACCCAGTTCACAGCACAGCTCTTCAAACAGACCTCTGGAACAAGCCAAATATCGTTAATGCCTGTGCTGCACTTAGATGGAGCAATCTGTATCACATTTGGATTCAAACTGGTTCAACCTTTACCATAGTGATTAAGATTTAGAATTAGGTTTGCCCTATGAAGCTCAGGTCAATTTAGTAGCTGGTGATGATTTGAAGTAATTGAACGCGGAAGGGCTAAAATGATATATGGAAAAGCTTTGGCTTTTGGGAGCAGGATTAACTGAGAAAGCAAGTATACAAGCACATGAGCAAATGGGTGTTTGCTTTGCAACTACTATTCTCCCATTTTGTTTTTCTGCTATTAAAAAGTGCCATTTACCAAAAAAGCTTTCTTCACTATTTTCTTTTTATTCTCAGATTTGGTTTTAGAACTGAAAGGTATCACCAGCAGCATGAAAACAAGCCCTGGATTGTTCTGTGCCAACAGGCTCTAAAGTGCTTTCTAGCACCTCCATGGCCCCCAGCAGCTTAACAGAAACTGAACCATGCAGCCTACCAGTATGCAGGGCAAGAAGAACCTTCCATTCTCCAACGGCTGCAGATTTCAGTAAGTTGGAAACTCTGTCTCAGGAGAGGTGTTTTCCTTTCTATGGATAAAAAAATGCACTTCTCTCTTGTTTACCTCAGTGTTTAAGTCATTCAAAGCAAAGAAAAATGGCTTGAAATTGCCCATTTCAATCTACGATTATAAAACAGTATATCTAAGGCTATGTCTACATGACATTATAACTGGTTTAATTGATTTCACAGAGAATTAGTCCATATTCCAGAGGATGCTGGAGAGAATTAGATAAGAAAAGGAAAATACAAATGACCCTTTGCCCTTTACAGTATCTACTCTCAACCAGCCTGTTTTTAAATCAGTGATCTCTATTCATATTTGCAAGAATATGTAAATAAGAACCAATGGTTGCTCCCAGCTAGCACTGTTGCACTTTTCTCCTTTGCATCTTAAGACATTGGCAAGTTCAACACAAGAGTACAGGCCAGATCAGCCTCCCAGACCTGGCTGCAGCCAGTACACAGAATGACAAGCCTTGTTAGAGATCAAAATCTCACTAGGTTGAGTATGTCCAATTTGCATCATCCCTGAATATCCATCTTGTACTGTCACAATGATGAAACCCTCCTGTGAAGAACAAGGGATTCATTCATGTATGAGTCCCTTATGAGCTTCATAAGAACAAGTCATGATGAAATCTAGCATCTGGATAGAACAAGAATATTATTCAAGGTTTGAGTGCCATTGCATTACAGTTCAAGAATGCCTGGGTACTAATCCAACCCAATTCATCCACTGCAAAACACTCAAATTTTACACTAAGCAAGTTTGACTTTTCTTTATCCCATTAATATCTATTCTATCCCATTCACATAAACTTTAATAAGCATTATGATTGCAGAGCATTTCCAAAGACTTCTCAAGTTTGGAGTTACAAATCATTCCCATTTTTCAAAATATGCAGCACTTACAAGTCTTTCTGGACACAATGTAAATGATGAGTTTGACAGACACGGATCGACCAATAGTTTAATAAAAAGTTTCAAGACAAAACAGGTATGGGGGTAATTTCGTCAAGTGATAAATTATGTTCATTGATAATACACTTATATATTAGTATTTAGTATTAGTATCACTAATGACTCACCATTAACTTGAACTTCATCGCTGTCATCTTATTGTCACAAGAACTTCTTGGCATTTTATTTTTCCTCCAACTGCTAAAAGCAGTTTATTCAAATACAAGACAGTAGCACACCATGAGATCTGTGTTTCTAATTAATCTGGCTTATAGTTTTGCATTTTGAATAGTAGACATTAGGAATGGAAGCATGCTGGAATTACTCAGTAATTCTGTGGGTAGCAAGTGAAGCAAGTATAAAATAATCATACAAAGAGGGTACAGATGATGTCATCAACAAGATGTTCCCTAAAATACATATCATAGAAAGACCTGTAGAGAATTTGATAGAAACGTTCTACGTTCCCTAGAAACACACCATACATTTTAAATCTTTTTATATAAATCTTAGAGGTTTAAGTTTGTTTGCTTGTTTTTAAATTCAGTTCAATACAAAAATGTTTCATTACAAAAGCACAGAAGTTTTGTATTTTGATATGATTTCTCAATATTTTCTAAAACAAATGTTGATAATTTTAAAACTTGCAGAATTTGATAAAAAACATATCTGCTCTAAAAACTATTTTGTCTTTAAAATTGCAATCTGCTCATGCTAACAGACTGAGGGTTCACATTTGTGAGGAATCTTGTGTCTAATAATCTAGGGGGTTAATTTATTGTTTCAGAAGTTCACTCTCATAAGTACTTAAGGCCATGAAGGATCAGGTCTTGCTGTGCTGATAGAAGAAGTCCCTGATGGCAGCTCCCAGCCTCTCCCAGCCCTGCTGACCTGCCACTGGGCTGGTACCTGTCAGTGCACACACCCAAGCTGGGTTGCACAGAGATTTAAACCATCTAAAATAATGCTGTGGATTTTGCAGTTTGAAGGAGCTGGATTTGGTAGCCCCTATGGCACAGCTAGGTCCAGGAAAGGCAATCTGACAAGAATTTTACTTTACTGCCATGAGTTACTGAAAACTCAAACCCCACTAACTTAATATTAGCTAACCATGCAAATCCACATGTGCCCATAGAGTCACTGCAAAATAGCCATAGTGATAAAAATTTATAACATAACTCACAGCACATTAACTTCCCTGTGTCAAAATACAGAATTAACAATTGTTTTGCAAATTTATGGAAGCCATGCCAAGCTGCTGAAGTGTTTGCCAACTTCATGGTCTGTGTTCCATATCTAAGTGTGTCTCGGAGATAATTCATGCAGAGCATAATACACAGAGGTTATGATGATAGATCAGTGCCCTTCCTTCAAATTGTGATGTAAACCAGAATCATAAGCAAAGCTGTACAGACTAATCCCAATAGCTTTTCTAGCTTTTTAAGATGTTTAAACATCTTGTGTAATCTACTATTAATGGATTTTTACATTAGTACCTCATGACACTTTTATGGAAAATAATAGCATCAAGCAAATACTTGTGTAACTGTGATATAGGAAGCATGAATATTTGTGCAATGTTCATGTTTAAACATTTTGTGAATTCTGAAATTTCTTCAGAAAGAATCAGACTAGCAAAACAAGCTTTGTTCCTCTCTTTCCTCTATAAAGGGTTGATAAAAAACCTACAGCAACACCAGGCAACAGAAATAAACTGTATTCCTATAGATACATTTTTCTTGGAGCAGCATCTGCTGAAGATTTGTAGATTACTTTTGCACAGAAAATTCAAAGGGAACTCAAATGTTTTTTGCTAAATAAAGAGAGTCTAGAGTAATACTGTAATATGAACGTGTGCTGAACTGACTCACTGGTGACATTAGGATGAAAATATAACCAGGTTCTACAAGAATGTTCTTGAACTCACAGCACAATAAAAAATAGACTAAGGAGGCATAAAAACCCCCAGTGTTACCAGCGGAGAAAAAGAAAAGATGGCATTGATAGAAAATCTGGAGAAAAAAAAAGGGACTAGTTTCCTTGCTTTGACAGTAGTTAAAAATATATCAATACTTCTAAACAAAAGCCATACAAACATCAGGGCAGAGGAAGATGTCTAGTTACATAATAAAAGGAAAAGTTATTTACTGGGGCAAAAAGAAAATACCCTGCAAAACACAGACTTGAGAGAGCAGTCTTTTTTCTTTTTTCGAAGTTTACCAAACCTTTAACATCTAAGCTGTAAACAAACACTTTAAAATCAATATACTGGTCTCGACTATGAATTAGGTGAAGCAGGATGTGGGTCCACATGTTACCCAAGGAAATAGCTACACCAAATGAACAAGATTACATCCCTAGTTTGTTTTTTTTTTGTTAACTTTGTGCATATAACATCACATTGCACATACTGCATGTTTGCCCCATGTAATCTCTTAATTTTCACTGTTTACATTAGATTTTTAAAAATATTTCCCCCCCCACAACTTTTGCTATTTCCAACACATAGGAATGAAAAAAGCAAGTCCCTGCTGCAAAAATCTCCTGTCACACCTCCCTTCAGGACACCTCCCAGTTTTTTTACCCTTCTGAAAGCCAGTGACAGAGGAGCCCTCTTCCCCTCAGGCCAGCTGGATGCTGAAACCCAAAACACGAAGATGCCTTGGGACATGCTACATTTACCACCGTGAATAGTCCAGCTCATCTCTTCCTATCCTGGAGCCACACCAGTCTCTGCTCCCCAGGGCAGATGTATAAGATCCAATTGGATTGTACTGACCCCATTGACAGCTCCAGGGATGGTCGGGAGCCTGAGAGGTGATGCCACAGATGCTCACAGTAAGAAAGCAAGCGTCACCCACTTGAATTATGACAAACATTTCAGTCATTATCTCTCATCCAAAACGGACTAAAAAAGTCACCAAAATCTCAATCTCATGTAAAAGACATTCCATCCCTGGAAACAGTATTTCCTGTCGCACTGCAAGTGTGTTCCACTCTTCTTACAGGTTATAATTACACTGTGTACATAAAATGCACAGAAGAAAGCCATATGTATGCATACATAACATGTCTTAAACACCCACTGAACCCAAATTCCTACTGAAAGGCACATACAAGACAAGAAATGGCTGGGTTACCTGCCAACGATTAAAGCCCTTGCTTTGCATTTAACTGTTTTCATTCATTCCCTTTGTACACATGAAGCAACAACCTTGTAATAGTCTTTCCACGTTCCCCATCCAGCAGCAAGGTCTAATCCTAAAGCGATGGTGTTACTAGAGCTTGGTGTTTGCCTGTGATTGCTCTCCTCACAACGGAAGATGCAATCAGAGGAAGAATTTATGTCCTGTAATTCAATGAATGGATGTGCTTCTCCAGTAATTTCTTTAGTAATTACTTGTGTAAAGTATGTTTTCCTGTAATTGAAATTCTACAGTGTAATTTATTAAAATATATAATTTATTATGGCGTTTTCCATCTTCATTTCCTAACTTTTCTTCAATACAATGTTTTCATAGTCACATTTCTTATTCATTTTATTAGTCTGGAGATACTGAAAGTTGCAGGGTAACTTATAAGCACTCAAACAGAAAAGTTTGCTATAAACACAGAATAAAACTGGAGGAGAGGACATAACAGGGCAGTTACAAACAGAAATATAACCCTGCAGAGGTAAAAAGTAATTCAAAATAGTCCATATGTAAAACAACAAAATATTCTCTAATATTCCCCTACTTTGTGTAGTAATTCAACTCTAAAGAACACATTGACAATCCCAATTAGCATTCTAACAAGTATTCCTGAGGGAACAGTAAAAAGAAGCACAATGTCTTAGGAAAAAAATGAAAAAGAAATCCTAAAGGACCCACTTGTTTATTTTTTTCCTAGCCAGAAAGACACATCATCTCTGTTATTCACACAAACACTGAAGAGGATAATATCTCAAGAAGACCACAAAATTAGACTGATCATCAGTCTCTTAACGGAAAACCTAAATTTTAAAAATTAAATGTATTAAGGTATTAACCTGAAATCACATGTAGATATTGATGCAAGTTCTCAACAAGCAGAATATGATCAAGCTTCAAAGAAGTACTTGTGGTGACAACTGCCTGGGTGCTGCCTGTTGTGTGCCTTCTGCCACAATACCCACAGCAAACCGGGCAAGCACAGCTCCTGTAAATAGTGCAATAATGGAGCAAGAAGTAGTTGCTACTGGGAGGGAAAAGTCAGGGGGAGAGGCAAGAGAGAGGCAAAAGGAGGAAAAGAGAAAATAGGAGACCAGTCGCCTACTACTGTGCTTTCAACAGGATGGAGGGGGATGCCTCTATGGGGCCCTGTGAAAATGTTGCTAGCCATGACGAGTTGACCCTGGCCAGCAACTAAGCATCCACCCAGCTGCTCACTCACTCCCCCTGCAGCAGCATGGGGGAATCAGAAGAGAAAAAGCAAGGAAATTTGTGGATTAAGATAAAGACAGTTTAATAAGGAAAAAAATCCAAACAACCCACAAGACAAGCAAAGGCAGTTCCTCAGCACCTCCCACCAGTGGACCAATGCCCAGCCAGTCTCTGAGCAAGGGCTACCTTGGAAAGACCAGACCCTCCCGTGCATACTGCAGAAGGTGACATTATATAGCACTGAACATCTTTTTGGCCAACTTGGGTCAGCTGTCCTATGCGTTTTCCCTCCCAACCTCTAATATACTCACCAAAAGGGGCAGAATGAGGAACAGAAAGGCCCAAAGCTAATGGGAGCACTGTTCAGCATGGGCCAAACCATTGGTGTGCTACTGACGCTGCAGCACAAATGCAAAGCATGGTACCACACTGGCTATTGGGAGGAAAGGTAATTCCATCCCTGCCAGGCCCAGTTCAGTGGGATCCTGCCCTGCTCCAGCCTGTCCAGCCTTACAGCTGTACACTCACTGCCCTCTTCCCTTAAATCCCCAGAAAGGCTGCCAGAGAAAAGGGCTTCCTCCCATGCCTAAGGAGGAAGAGTTTGATTTTAGTGAGAGCAGACAACTGAGTTTAGGAATGAGAAATGTTGTGCTTGTAAAAAGAAAAGAGCACCTTCAAGGTTATGTTTTCTGCTGTGTCAGCAGTTGTAGGTCAGCTGAAATGATTGCTAAGAACAGCTGAAACTAGATAGCGTTGCTAGATTTTTGTGCCCTGTAACATAGGGCTGTAACTTTGAGACCTTAAGTATTTAACAGACTCCATTTATCTTTCCTACAAAATAGTTTGAGAATATCTTTTAAGTACCATTTTATCACAAAATTCCTGGCGTATGAAAATAGAAGAATATATATTTATTTGATAAAGAGTCTTTTTCTTTTCATTTTTCTAGATCTTTGTATCAAATCTTGACAACAGTGGGAAAGGCTTAGCTAAAGAGTAATGTCAGCTACCCAGAAAGAAAACCTCTCCCCACTTGCAATTGTGAATGGCTTTCATAATTACAACTGAGTCTCTCATTTTTCCTCTAACATGACCTGCTCTGTGAAAATCAATATCTCATTATCCAAGCCATAAGGTGAAACAATTCCAGATCAGAATGCACAGCAAGTTTCTCCTCCCTGCTTGTCTGGAATGATATGAACACAGTGAAGCTTGATTCAGTGGGAGATTTGCCCATTGACTTAATGTAGTTATTTAATAGCACTTTGTGTTTCATTCAGGGGAGGCATAAATTTAAATAACCCAAACTATAATGAAAATATCCTATTCTGCCAGCTTATGCCAAAATTTTGGGGACTTTTTGCTCCTTTTCAATAACTGCTGGAGTAAGTTATCGCACAGATGATTTCAAAGCAAACATTGCCCTGAGCTACAACTTCATCATCTAAAATAAGACTTTACTTGGAAGGTGTTTTAAGAACATGAACCAATGGCAGATATACTGTGTGTTTTGCTCCCTTTTAAACTTGACATCACCTCCTTAGAGGTATGAAGGAGATCTGACAATGGAAGCCAGCACTTCATACTTAGTTTACTTAATCTTTTACCTTAAGAAAACAGAAGAGAGAGAAACAAATATAGCCAAGGGAACTGAAGGCACTCCTATTTTCTATCAGCACAGATTCGTGTACCCTTCCCTCATGTCTCTAACCACAGTGCAGTTGCATTTAGTGCCATGATTAATTCTGCCTAGAAATGGGCCTGTGTTCTCAGATACCATGTCACTAACTTTAAGAGTTAACTTACTTCAACTTCTTTTTAGTTTAGACACTTGCCTTGCCATACACCTTCTCCCATACACCTGGATACCTTCAAGCAAGCTAATCAGCTTGATTCCTTTTGAAGTCCATGAACAGAAACCTAGTATTCACCTTAGTTGTTTTAGATGTCAGCCTTAGGATGAGATAAAAGTAAGCCTGCCCATAAATTATGAAGGGAATCAAGATGCCCAGCTTACATGTAGATGCCTACACCTAAAGAGAGAAGAGACTCAAATCCAATCTCAGTTTTCCTCAAGGGACTGCAATCCACAGCAAAAAGTTCATCCTTTGAGGCTGTTAGGAGCCCAAACTTGCTCAACATGTGTTCGTTCAGAAATTCTGAGACCCTAGCTCGGGCACCTGCTGGCTCCTGCAACCCCTACAGGAAAACTCAGATATGCAGCTTCTAAAACTGCAAGTTCAAACAGCAAATCATTTCATTTTACTGAAGTGATGGCAAAAGCCTCTACACTGAAATCGTGTAAATATCAATAAAAATTCATTTCCTTCAGCAGAGGATATTATCCAAACACTGAAATATGCACCTGATCACAGTTAAGACTTCATCCGCTTAGACTTATCTATTTACCCTCTTGTCTGTACAGTCTTTCTTTATGAATATTTTTAGAATAGCAAAAGTGAGAAGAAGCAAGCTCAGGGGTGACATGATTACTCCTATTTGCTCAGGGAATACAAGTTTTCTCTTTACAATGGGATTTCCAAGAACCTTTTAACAGACATTAGCTCTTCATTCAGCATACAAGGATCAAACACACCGTTAGCATAGCATATATAAACAGTCCTGCAGACCGTAATTTTCTAGTGAATGAGATGCCCAGGAGGAGTTAGGCTTCTTCACACGTCTCTGAATATCACTTTTTTTTGCCAAGAACCACCTCCATTTTCTGAGTGTCAGTAATTTTTCTACTGAAGCAGTGTGCACAAATGCCAGCAACATGAACCACAGTTTAATTATTGTGCACATAAAAGAAAGAGAAAAAAGGAGAAGGGGAGAGAGAGGGAAAACAGAAAAGATTCCTGCCAGAGTGAAGCCTGCACTGCAAATACAGGGCACTAAAGGCAAGAGCTAAATGCAACAGTCAGAACGACAACACAAAACTACTGTTGCAAAATTGCATGAAGGAAACAGAAGTGAGAAAACTCTCTTCGCTGAGGAAGGAAGCAGAAGCAGGAAATGAAAGAAGTATTAGTGAATAATTTCAGAACTTTCCTTATTGAGAATATCATTAAAAAATTCAAATAACCATCAAAATTTATTAGGTATTTCGATCTATCATGATCATTTTCAGTAAGAAGAAAAAAATCAGCACTAAGCGGAAAGGGAAAACAAACAACTCAATATGTCATATTGAGCCATTTCACCACTAAAACCTCAGTGCAGCTTGACTGCATCCATGTATTGTGTTACTGATATGTGAGGACTTCTGTAAACTTAACTTGAACTCGTTACTACTTCAATATTGTTCTTCACCTGTGTGTCAGCAAAATTATAGCCTATTGGATACTTCCTTGTAGTGTTAAAAATGATGGTCAGAGGGCAAGCATAAATCAAATTTTCACACTGTGCCCAAAAGAGCTCTCTCATTTCTGGACTGTCAAACTAGCACCTTTCTAAAATTCAAAAATCATTTAAAAGATAGTCTTAAGCAACTCTTTTTTGAAAGCATAAAGTGAAAAACTAGGACTATATTTTGCAATGCATCTCCCATACACCTCTCTTATTCACTTGGAGCCCTTCCAATGCCCACACCTCTCAAAGCTGCATTCCACTCCAGACAGGACACTGAACTGGAGAACTGGTATTTTCAGCATGCTCACTCCGTCTTAGGAAGTAACAATGTGCAATTAAGACAGGAAATTGAGTTATCACAAGTTTTGTACTCTAGCTTTAGAAGGTTAAAATGGTACCTAAAGAGAAAATATCATAAAAATATTTCCTATGTCAACAAAAGCCCTAACAGAAGTTTCTGCAAGTCAAAAGATGTCATTAAAGGGCATTAAAGCACTGATGTGATTAATGTGATTAAGCAACTACTAATAGTTCACAAGGCAGTGACAGCATTTGTACCTGTGAACTGCTTAGCAGCCAGGTTCAATCAACTATCGCACAAATCAAAAGTC